>CABEEJ010001200.1:126295-168124 GCA_901482245.1 Timema douglasi
CCCCCCCCCCCCCCCCCATTTTATTTAAAATCACTCTTTATCGATAAACTGTAGGTTAGCTAATCATTATTTATTTAAAACATTTAAAACTAGCACCAAGTTTTTAAAAGCTAACATCAAGGTCATTTGATTTTTATATATTTATTTTGACAATTGCACGACCTTGAACAACAACATTTATCTTTAATTTCTGGTGGTACATTGCCAATATTGAAGAGGTGATAAGATATATTACATTTATAAGAGACAAGTATCCCCATATTGTCCAACAATGTACTGTACTATTGTATGTTTGTTGCAAGAGTAATATTTTTGTGAAACAAACTTAATAATACCCTAATTTTAAAATAACACTATTTGTTAAGCATTCCGCTTTCTAGCTAAAATTGTCATTCCAAAGACGATTCTATGATGTAATTTAGTCTATGTTTTTTGAGATATTCATAAATGTATCTAAGTTTAACATTTGATCCAAGGGACATATTATAGAAAAGTCTCTAATTTGTAGCGTGTGTGTTGTATACATTTTTTTTATAAAACAGAGGATGATAGATTTATATATTCTCTTGCGGATACTACCTAGCATTAATGCTAGAATTTAGGCCATTAATAATTTTATTTACAATACTAAATTTATCAGAATTATCTGGGGAGATGATTTGAAAATACATTATTGAAAAAAAAGGGGTCTATTTTTGAAGAGAACCCTAGCATCTAGTATCAGAATAAAGTAGGCTACCTATAGTAGTAGGGAGTTAACTTTTCAGGTTATGTAAATATAAAATTAATTTCATTTTTCTATCAATAAGCTTTGAATTTAATGAAAATTTTAAAAATATATTATGTTCTTATCGTAATCATATATTAATTAATAAAAGGTAGATTGCGCATTGTAGCTGCGTAATAGCTCAAACGTAATAATAAGTTATTGGAAACAGCAGATTAGGGGCATAGCAAGAAGTAACGCGTTTCCAATGGAATATAAAATGTGCCTCGCATTGTAGAATAAGGATACATAGATTTGAACTGTTTATATACTTCATATTTAGGGTAAAACTGCAATCTATAACCCCAGACAATATTTTTTTAATTCAATTAGTATACATTTTAAACCATATTCCTCGCAGTTCATTAATTAAGTAGTACGTAATGTTAAACATGTTCACAAATTGAAAACAAAAATTAAATAAACAAGAATTTTTAACCACTTAATTAAAAAAGATAGCCATAAAAATCCCTCCGTTTTTTGCTTCTGAGCAGATGAATGCCAACACCCAGTAGATTGAGATTTATAGCTCAATGTATTAAACTACTTCAATTATATCAGTTATTGGTTCAACTTCAACATTTAATTTGGCTATAATTAGTATTTGAGGTAAAGTTGAATAAATTAAAACCTAATTCTTTCAATGTGACTTTTATTGTGATACTCGAGATGTCTACACATATTAATTCGAGAAAGGTTCGAATTCTTCTTTGAATTGTTTGAACTATAAAGAGCAATCACAACTCATCACGTGGCGTTTGAAAAAATCACGTGACTTATTGTCTCAAACGGGAAAAATATCTACCGGAATTGTTAATAGCAGTGCAGCTATAATAGTTAATTCACCGTAGTTTTGCCTTTTTCTCAACGTTGAAAAGTGATTGAAAATATAGTTTATCATTCATATGCTTTACAAATATTACTGTCGCCATGAAAAGTTTTTTTCCCATTATCGCGTCTCACTATCTGTTCAGGTTATACCTATATATGTAAAGTGAAGTCAATTTACAATATTGGTGAACTAGCAAAATTTTTGCCAAATATATGATTATGGAATTATTTTTTTAAATACATTTTTCAACTTGTAAAAAATAATAAAACTCACGCGAACAGACTATAGCTTTATTTTTAGATGACTGAGGCATTGAACGTGATGGTACTTCTAAAGTTTACTACTTACGTTCAGTAATTTTAGCCTTATTATTAGTTTTATGGGAATATTTTAGAACTTTTCTTTCTCCGGTTCGTAAATTACAGTGTTTTAGCTGGCACATTAAAAGATGACATTAAAGTATATCATGGCGATAAATCATTCAAAGTCATTATTGAAATATAGATAGCTTAATTAGCATTACGCAATAGGATTACTTTTGATATAATAATGAAAAAACATGCAAATACGTCACGCATTTTTTAAATACCCACTTGTATCAACTATTTTGTCAAGAACTGATTTTTGAATTTAGTTTTTATATAATTCTGAATAATATTTGTCAAATTATTTATACTTTCCCACAAATGTTTTTATTTTTAGACTTATTCCCTAGGAGAATTCCTCAGAATGTTATTTCAATATTGGATTATAACAGATATTGTTGTGATCCTGGCTGGTATGGTTGTAGTACTACTAATATGCCTGTCAATATAGTGTTTCAATTTTGATATTTTATTGAGATGGGAATCAAGGCCGCCTACTTGAAAGAGAAACATTTCACGCGAAGATATAATTTCTTATGAGAACTAGGGCGTTCATGTAGGTTTTCCAAATGGAGGGGCGGATTGAGTCCCATCTGCTGGGAGTGTGGGTCACCCTCTCCCCTCCTCGAGAGAAAATTTCAGGAATTTAACCTTGTAGGTGGTAATGTTAGAGCATCTGATTATAATTATGAGCTAATTATATGAGTTTCGAGAAACGAATTTCACAAAAATGTTTCTGAAAAATTAACAAAAAATAATTATTTATAACTAAACCTATTGAAAAGTAACATTATATTTTTCATAAGTTTAATGAACAGAACAAATTAAATGAAAGCTGATGAAGAGGGAATGGGAGTATATCTACATTTTATAATTTGTATCCCTGAATCATCAAGATCCTAGTTAACAAAGTCGTTAATAGCAAATTGCAGCCAAATCCCAAATACACAATCTTATTTTTTCGTGATAAATAACAAAAAAGGGCAGAGAGATAAGGGAGATGGAGCCCCCCTTATCACTCATTTATGGGCGTCCATGTATGAAGATGGTAGATCTTGTGCTACAAAGCCAATAAAATAACTTGACATTTTCTGCAATGACCAAAACAAGACATCACTGCGATGGTTTAAGGAAGGCTACCATTAATTCCCTACAGCCTTTAATTTACTCTCAAAACTGTGACAATTTGCAAAATACGTCAATAAAATAAGATAAATATACACTTCGTTAGCATTAAAAGTTAATAAACTTACTTAGACTGGTTCCACAATGGTGTAGTTTATGAGAAAGAACACGGCCGTATTTAGTTACCTACAGGCCGGATGGCGGATTGTTAACGTTATGGGGCCTAACAATATGCTGATACTTATTTTTAGTTTTTTAAATGTATTTATTTAATCTGGTGAAGCTAAGGAGTAACAAACCACTCGTGGAAAACGGTATGAATATTTATCGCTTTCTTTTATTGAAAAATGTATCATATGTCATTTTTAACTATATTGATTATTTAATTTTTTTAAGCTCATTTTACGTGTGTCATTTAACTTTTAAAGGTAAAAAAATAATACAAACTCGTTATTAAAATAATAATTAGAAACTCATATTCGATAGTAATGAATTTTGTGCCTTTCACAAACATAATCATAATATATGTTGAAAATGAAAAAAGGGTATAGTTTTGAAGTCTAGTACAAAGTATAAATGTGTGCTCATCATTTATTTTAAATCACATTCTTCATAGCATTAACACAGCAACAAACTCGAACTCAAAATGAATACCAGTACAATAAAAAACTAGGTAGGTCTACTTTATTGTACTATTATTTTATCAGTCGCAAGAAATATAATTTTTTGTTCATGGATGGTTAAATGATGGAAGTGTAGTAGGTAGGAAAAATACATCAGGGGAAGCCAAGAAAGAGCTAGAAGGATCAGATAACAGAAAGTGTGCAAGTGAGAGGATAAGAATGGACGCAATTAAAGGAGGAAGATGGACAATTTTAACTGACCCGGCCACAGGCTGGAAATAGTTGGTGATTATGGTGGTGATGATGATGATGATGATGATGATGATGATCATGGTTTTCTTAGAGTGAAAAAATGTCCTCATATTTAACTGGGTAAATTGTTCACTTCAAAAGCCAGACCTATTAAATGTTTTCCATTACGACACAAAAAGTAATAACCAGTAATAAACTGTTGTATTAGTTTACTGTCAAAATTAAATTTCACTTTTTCATCCCTATATTAGTGAAATCCTAATACACTTTTCATTATTAGCTTCCGCTGATTGATGGTACTTGCTGAATCGAGTGTCTAGAGAATAGATTACCGGTTTATAGTTTAATACCAAATAAACCACACAAATCTTTTGAGTGCATTTCTAATACATTTTATTCAAACAACAATACTGTGATGGAGGGCATAGAAAATACCGGTGGTAAATCTTTAAATTCAGCAATTTCAATGTTTCAACCAAGTCAAATAAAAAGGGAAATGTTCTAGGAATTTTAAATGGGACGATCTCTGGGTGTTCTCGAACACAATCGTTCATCTATTTACAAACATCGGGCTTAGATGCATCACATGTTTATCCGTATTTTATGCGCACCACAGATTCCGTGGAGGTGACTATTTTTCTTTGGAATTATTTTAATTCACTTTGGTCTAAATTATTCACCATGTGGAAAAGTAAAAATATTTTACATACCCTGAAGACTTGGAACTGTAATTACTATTACAATGCGTACAACCAGAAAGGGTAATGAGACGCGATCACAAAATAAAATATTATTTTATAGATGTGAATACCACATTTTCTTTAAATGTCATCACACTATTTTTTTCTCATTTTGTATCACTGCGCTAAATAGTAGTTAGTTAATGAAATACACCCTTATTACAACCAAAATCATTATAGCCTATTTAAAAAAAGCAAAACCTAATCACTGACTCACTTATCCCAAACCTTGGAAATTGAATTGTTGCTTGAAGTTTCCTTTTAGGCTCTAGGCAAGAGATAAGACAAGGTTATGTGAAATCAATTCTTAAGGAGTGAAAAATAGGGGTTGAAAGTTTGAAAAATTAACTTATGTAGCTTATCTTTTGAACCAGTGGACATAGAGTTTTAAATTATTTTTTTAAATGCTTCTTTTAGGAATTAGACTAAACGTTGTTGAAGAATTTTTAAATTTCATCCTCTAAGGAGGTGAAGAGAGGCAGAACGGGGTGATAAATCTCATGCCATCCGATATTGATAAAAAAAAATTATGTCTGGGTTTTTTTTACCAGTCGTAGAGTACAAGAATGACATTAATGTGTTTGCGGGACTCGCATGATGGGTCCCAAAGTGTGTTAGAGAAAAGGATGTGGGGGTTCAAAACTTCAAAAACTAATATAAATAACTACTTATCTGTGTGGTGTAAAATCGAAATTGGCCAAGTAGCAAAAAGACCACCCCAAATAATCATAAAAGTTTGAAAATGTTCAATTTTCAAGTGGAACCCTGAGAAATTGGGGAGTGAGTGCTATGAACAAAAAAAACTTGTAGGTTTATAGAAAATTTAAATTTGGTGATCAGGTAAAAGGACAATTTCAGATAACCAATTAAGTCTTAAAAATTTAAATTTCTAAATGGTAATTAGAAAAATGGGGTTGGCGTGTGAGGCTTAAAATTAACAAAACTAATAGAAACAGCTGATTCTCAGTGTAGTAGCAAACTAGAAATCAGAAGGAAAGTAGAGGACCCGTGCCAAATATCCTCAATAATATGAAATTTAAATTGTAAATGGGACCTCAGTAAATAGAGGCATGGGGGTATAAAAAGAAAAAAAAATAGGTATGATAGAAAATTTAAATTTGGCAAGCATGTAGAGAGAAACCGTCAGCTAGCCAAATTAATCTAAGAGCTTACAATTTCTTGGAGTGAGTTGGAAAAAGAGGGTTGGTTGTGTTCAAAATTAATTTACATAACTATTAGAAACAGCTATAACGTGTGGTACAAAACTGAAATTTGGTAGGCAGGTAAATAAACCACTCCAAATAACTCTTAATGTCTGAACATTTTAAATTTCAAAATGTAACTCCGGGAAATAGGTAAGGAGAAGGTGGAGAGGGGAGGGGGTGTACAAGTAGAAAAAAATGTTGGCGTAGAAAATTTAAATTTGTCAGAAATATAGAGGGATCGCTTCAAATAATCACATACATTTTAAATAATAATTATCTCTAAGGAGGCTGATAAAATGGGAGTTCTAAAATTTCCAAAACTAAAGATTAAACTTCTTCTCGCAGCGTTATATGATTGAAATTTGTCAGGCGGGTATAATGACCACCTCAAATTATATGAAGGTCTGAAATCTTAAATTTCAAAATTAAGGAGCTGAAAATGGGGAGAGTGGGTCCTCTCAAAATTTCCAAAGTTAATATAAAAAAATACTTTTAGGAGAGGTAGATAATCGAAATTTAGTATATAAGCTAATAGACTTTCCTGGATATCCGAATAATGTCTGAACATGTGGAATTTCAAAATTGAAGCCTGAGAAATAGAAGCGCTTAAAAGTTATACAACGAAAATATAAAACTAGTTATGATGTGGTTAAGTTGAAATCTGGTGGTACGTAAAAAATTCTACTTGAAATAAACAAATAAGTATTGAAATTTCAAATTGGGAATGTGGGAACTAGAGAGGGTTGGAAGGATAGGGAGGGTAAATTAACCTCTTTCCAAAAGAATTAAATTATTATTATTATTAGCACCGCGTCTTACTACCCGTTCGGGTTATACGCACCTACGATAATGTGTAATGGTATGGTGATTGTGAGATGAAATGGAGGACCTACAGTTTAACGTGGAACCCGAACCACGGTGGAGGCCTGGCATTCCTCACATTCACAAGTTGTGATTAATACAAGTCTGGTCAGAGGTGAAGGAAGTCAGCAGTGTTATGTGATTATTGTGAGTGTTGAGTGCGTCCTGTGTATTTATGGCGTTTGCTGAGTCTGGCCTAAATTTCGTCAAATATAACACAGGAAAATCTCTATAAAAAGTATAGAAAAGACTCTGGTTTTAAATGTTTTCGATAGATTTTCTGTAAAATATCCAACATTTTCAGAAAAGAAAATGTTAAAGTAACATTAGAGCTTACTGTAATTTCTCAGAGTATTTTCAGGGCGAGAAAAGAAAAAAAAGAAACCAGCAAATTTACAGCTCCTGGGAAAAAGAGAAAAACCTGTATTGGGCCGGGTCGACGATTTAGTAAAGTCCGCTATCCGTTCAAAGGTGCACTCCTTTTATAACTTTTAATGAACAAGTTTTTACAAGCTTTTGAAAAGTATTTGTTTTAATTTTTATTAAAGGAATAGCAAAATTTTAATTATTGATAGAGATGATATTTCACCATGAAGAAGACGTTATTTAAGGGCTATTAGTGATTACAGGAAGGAAGGGAAAAAAATATATTATTTAGATGGAACTTGGATAAACGAAGAGTATGTCAAATATAAAGATTGGGTTGACACTACTGTTAAAACAAAGAAACGGGCTTTATTTTTGTCTGGCTTGTATACCGGCCTGAAAAATGACACCGGAAAAGAAAACAGTATAATTATTATTCCCATCGGCAGTCACAGTGGTTTTTTTGGACAATAACCTTATTATTTTTTAATCCAAACGAACGTTTGACTATCATGAAGAAATGAATGGTGAAGTTGTTCAAAAATTGTTCAAGAAAATTTGCCTAATTTATAACCAGATAGTGTAATCGTTATGGACCATGCTTCTTTCCACAGTGCTAAGCGTGATCGCGTGCCTACACAATCTAGCAAAGATTAGTATACCAAATGGCTATAATCTAAAAACGTTGTTTTCAATGAAAATGATGTGAAAGTCAAACTATTAAACATTGTTAAAACTTTAAAATTAAGCTATCAAAATTATGCTATAGACAAACTTGCCGACAAATCTGGCCACGCTGTTGCAAGACTTCCACCTTACCACTCTAATCTAAATCCTATTGAATTGATGTGGAGCCAAGCAATGGGGTACGTCGCAAGACATAACACAACTTTTAAGCTGCGTGAAGTGCGTGGTTTGGTTGACACCGGAGTGACCGGACTGTCGGAGGACTGAAAAGTGACGAACTTGCATTGAACATGTAATCAAAGAGGAGGAGAGAATGTGTGAATTGGATGGCTTAGCAGATGATGTTGACCGTATGGTTATAAATACAGCAGATGACAGTGATAGTACCGAGAAAGATAGACAAGGGTCTGAATCCCATCTCAGTGGGATTGAACCTTTATCCGACATTGATTAGGTGTCTACTCTCTCGTAAGTAATTTATTATCACTCTACATGATTGTTGCATAGTATTTTAGAATATATAATTGATATAAGAATTTAAGAGCATTAAAAAATACAAAAATTCTTAGTGACCTGCTTTGCTATACATGATCGTTCTTGTTAAAAATATTGCACTGGTGTTCCACCAATCATGTGGGACGTAGGTCCTTCGCGTAGTGATATGGGAATGTTTGCTTACTTCAGGTATCAGGTTAGGATGAATCAATAATAATAGAAAGTTTTAGGGGGACATAGTTTCATCATCCACCCTGACGCTACGCCTCTGGGGATATCATGCAGAAAAAGAACAGTTGTCTTTCGGTTGGGCTTCATAGTCTCGATCCTAAAAACATTACTGGCCGTCAAACACATGTTTTCATAAGAATATCCTTTTATAAAAACAAACACATTATTTTGAGGCCAACATTGACAACATTTTATTAAATAATAATTATTATTCTTGTTGTAAAGGTATTGATATCATCATTCTAGAGTGGCATCTAGCTGCAGATCACATGAGCTGACGTATGTTTACGTTAAAGTAAATCTGGTAACTTTTCTAGCTGAGATAAGATTCTTCCTAAGAAAATTAGACTGTAGTTAACCAAGCCCCGAGTGCGGAATTGCCAAACTTCAATATTCCTGCTTGTTACTAAAGATGGCTGTGAATAGGACCATATTGAAATCGGTCAAGGTAAGACTGTTACCTTACAGTAGTTTAATCTAGAAGATCACGTAGTCTTACCTTGGTTGAGTACACTATGGCCCTATAATTTACACCATAATAGAACCAAACAAAGTAAACCTTTAAGGCTAAACAGAGGACATCGTTTTTTATGTGTTTTAAAAAATTATCTATCTCAAAATGCGAGAGTATTAGTGGTATTTCAACTCTATTTTGGCATAAATAATATTTTTTTAACAAACCTGTGAGACAAATGAACGCCTGTAATATGTTTAAATCCTTCAGTAGAGGGTCCCTTTATGAAGTTTGAGCAAGGCCGTAGCCAGCTGATAATTTCACGGGGGGGCGTTTTGTGGGCACATCCCCCAATTGCCAAAGGCTAGAAAAAATTATAAATGATAAACAGTTCTATAAGCTATCTGAAGTGTTTTTATGGCAACATAAACCGCTAAATGCTGAAGGCTAGGAAAAATTCTAAATATTAAACCCCTCTATAAGTTATCTGAAGTGCTTTTTATGGTAACATAGACTCCTAATTTGTACTTGTACCTTAATTTTGATCTTTTTTGAACCATGAATAAAGCCATATATATTCGGTTCATAAAATTTCGGGGGAATTTGAACCCCAAAAGCTATTAAGCTGACTATTGCCTTGAGTTTGAGTGTTCTGATCATTATACATAGGAATATTTTTAACTTGGAGTTGTACAAAATATGTGAAATTGTTACCGTATATATTGTAATGTACCTGATTTGCTCCTAAAGAATATGTGAGAGCATTGACAATAATATCGTCCTAATTTTATTTTATTTAAATAATACAATCTATTACGTGGCGCTTAAAGCACTTCTTCTTTCAAGAAGGCACAAGAGCCACTATAAGTGACGTCATATTGCGTGATATAGGACCTGTAAGGTCAAAATGACAATTTAAATGTCTTTATGAAAATAACTTCCTCTTCTCGAAAGACCTATATGCATTTTTAAAAGGTAATTTGAGCCAGCTTCCTTTTCTCAAACATTCTACCTTCATCCAGATGTATTTTTATATTTTATTTTATTTTTCTATACATTAGCTTCTCGAAGCTTCCATGAGCAATTATATAGGCCTATACGAAGGATGGTGCAATTGAACGGCACTAGGAGACCAGTCCTTGATAGATACGGACTGTAGCTCCTGTACGCGATTCCTACGATCGTGTTATCAGCCGCCTCTCTAAATTGTCACGCTACGCGACATGATCAGTTTTCCGACCATTACAAATAGTTATTATTGAATAAATTAATAGTATCAAACTTTACAATTGTGTTATTATTCAATACTAAATAAAGTGATTTATATCAGAAACATTTCAATTGGCGTCCAAACGTGGGACACGTAACGAAACCCTTCAATTGGCGCTCGATCACGGGGCTATAAATACCAACTATATCATCAAAATACCGTACCGCTTTAATTAGTGCTCGATCACGGGTCAATTATCAGCTAATTAAACAGTAAACTCTTCAATAGGCTCCCAAACGTGGAGGCAAAATTCGGTACCTCTTCAATATTAATATGTATGTATGTATTATATATATATATGCCTATATATACTTTGCCTATAAGCTATAGATAATAATGTTATCTTAGAATTGGGGTGGGTATGAATGGCATTGTGTCTTCAAAAAATCAAAGTTTGGGTGGTTACACTATACTCATGTACCTCCCGTTGCCTGCACCACTGGCTCTAATAGATCTTTTTTTTTAAAATACGTTAAACTATTATATATTGAGGTATATAAGGTACCTAGTTAAAAGATTTTAAATTTATATTATCTATCTTTCCTTTGATATTTCATATTAATATTGCATGTAATGTTTAATTGGTTATAAATGGTTTAATATACAGGCAGTATTTTATTACAAATTAAATAGTACGTATATTACACAGATATATATGAAACAACGAAGAAAATGCCAGAAAACTAGTAAAAATACAGAACTCCCAGTCCACCTTGTAGAAATAAACCTATTGTATTTTGACGATTGCAAGTGTTTATGATGCTAGTACATGTCTGACACACTTTTTAATTATATTTTAGATAATCCGGATAAATAACGCTATAACGCCATTCAACCAGATTGTATGTTAAAAGTACACCTACTTTCACAAAGTCCAGTGACTTGTTCGAAATTTAAACATGCAGACTTGATTTGTTTACCGAACATGATGCACAAATTAAAAATTAAAATGTCCAACCACGTTCTCAATCAACCTCGTATTGAAAGTCACGACCGTGTAGTAAAATATATAATAAACACTGTGAACTTGATAAGAATTCAGAAACAAAATAAGGTAGTTGAAGGCTGTTTTCCTAGCCTTCAATGTGATTCTGTTCAAGGCACCTCTAAAAGTATATTACTATATAAATCTTTTTCGAACAAATATCAATGTACCGCTAAATATAATGCACGTCTTAAATACCTACCGAATAGTAAAAATAACTAGCTTTTCATATTATTTTGAATATAATTATATTAGTTTCTCAGCTATTTGGGTTCTGACCCACTTCGGTGGCCACATGGTATAAGGCGTCCCTTTCGCAATATACTGGACTGTCAATAACTGGGAGATCGAGGTTAGAATCTTGGTTGGGTGTACTGAGAGTGGTTTTTACTAAATGGTTCTACACTTTATCTCCACGCAAATGCGGGTACACTTCCTCTAAATGCAATCTTCCTCATCCCTAACACACTAACGTAATTAGTATATGATGTGTACAATCCGAATGAGTAATAAGACGCGGTGTTAATAAAAAAAATACAATTAAAATTAATATTTTGGTTCTGGTATGATGTTTTTCGAATAAAATAACTGTTTAAACTATAGCCTATCTATTTATAATTGGTATAGGCCCTAAGTGAATTTAAAATAACACAAATATATACATTTGTAACGCATGTGCATGTATACTTTTATAAAGTATTGTGCCGAAAACTAAAACTTATCAATGTAAATAATTAGTGTTGAATTCATTTAAAATTATAGTTTGATAGGTTTACATTTCTAATTAAATTGTTAACCAAATTAAAACAATACGAATGTCCAATACAAATTTAGAACATGAAGTGTGACAAATTGATATAAGCCCTATTAACCATTTAGCCATGTTTACTGAAATATTTCAAATTTCCAAAGAAGTTTAAACGCGATATATAGGAACCATCAATCGCCCCTCCCACCCAACAATACACGTTTAGATAAGCTGTGAATGGTTAAAGCAATTATTAATGTAACTGGGGGGGGGGTGAGGGGGGGATAATGGGAATGCATACACACGGTATATTTACAGAGTTTGCGGCAAATACATTAAACAGTATCTTAGTATAGTGGACTCAACTCGGTGACAAGACGTTTCAAGCTGCGCATTTGGCGACACGTCTGGTACCGTTTCAACAATAAAACTTACCTGATTGTGTTTTGAAGATTCCCAAATTTTGTTCGTAAACCGTGTAGTGTTATTGTGGGTTTATTTAATCTTTACTCGTCCAATAACGTCGTCCTCTCAAAGTGGTGTAGCGGAATTTATGACAGAACCCTACAGTTTGTCCCACCGCGGCTCTCAGACTGCAAAACAGTACTACGTTAAAATCCCCGCCTGTCTTTCTTTTCGACTTGGCCTCACCATACGTCATCGAAACTTCATTTTTTTATTACTTTCCGGGAGTGAAACACTGATTGGTATGTGTCATCAAATTGATCATAATGTATTGAGCCTCCTCGCCATTAAAACTAAGGTAATGGCATTTTTATTTAGACGGGTAATTCACTTGAGAGTTATTATTATTATTATTATTATTATTATTATTAGCACCGCGTCTTACTAACCGTTCGGGTTATACGCACTTACGCTAATGTGTAATGGTAGGGTGATTGTGAGATGAAATGGAGGACCTACAGTTTAACGTGGAATCCGAACCACGGTGGAGGCCTGGCATTCCCCACATTCACAAGATGTCTTGTCAAAGGTGAAGGAAGGGTTTGGTAATCAGATAAATCTGTACCGAGACCGAGGATTGAACCCCGGCCGCCAGCATAGAAATCTGACACCTTACCCCTAGACCGCCAGGTCACCACTTGAGAGTTATATGAGCTGAGACCCACTTCGATGGCCGCAGGGTCTAGGACACCACTCTCACAGTAAACTAGACTGTCAATGACGGGGGGATCAAGATTCGAATCTCGTTCGGGTGTACTAAGAGTGGTTTTACAAAATGGCTCTCCACTCTCCCTCCTCCCGAATGCGGGTACACTTCCTCTGAATATAACCCTCCTCATTCCTAGAACCCTTAGCGTAATTAATATATAAGCGTATATTCCTAACGGTTAATAAGACGCAGGTGACCTGGTGGTCTAGGGGTAAGGTGTCAGACTTCTATGCTGGCGGCCGGGGTTCGATCCTCGGTCCCAGCAAAGATTTATCTGATTACCAAACCCTTCCTTCACCTCTGACAAGACATCTTGTGAATGTGGGGAATGCCAGGCCTCCACCGTGGTTCGGATTCCACGTTAAACTGTAGGTCCTCCATTTCATCTCACAATCACCCTACCATTACACATTAGCGTAAGTGCGTATAACCCGAACGGGTAGTAAGACGCGGTGCTAATAATAATAATAATAATAATAATAATAAGACGCAGTGCTGTACAAAAAATTAGCTGAAAAATATATTTTCAAACTGATAAAAATCTCATAGTAAAATAATTTGTTTGTGTTTTGTTTTATTATAATGTTGCACTGTTGTCATGGTATTCTAAAGGTTATTGACGAATTAAAACAGTTATTTCTATAACGCCATCAGTTTTAATACAATTTTGTAATCAAGCTTCTGGTAAATTAAAATCAAATTAAAATAGTAGTTTTGTTGTTGGGTTTGAAGGTGTTGATAAGAAATAAATTCAATTCAACATTGAAAATGAAACTGAACAAAATTGTTCAAACTTTACATTTTGCTTCACTTTAAAAATATTTTTTTTTAAATCCTAAATAGTTTTTAAAATTAATTAGAGAGAATCAAAGAGATAGTATGATTCAAATCTTTATAAAATCTCGTTTATTACTTTGGCTTTATACTCAACAATAAACAGAAGTTATTTAATGAACATAATTATTTTCTGCATGGTATCTTATTGCCTTTTTTGTTGTTGTTTCAGTTGAGAAAGAAAAGAATACTAATTATCTTAGATATGTAATAATTATTAAGCTTATTTTAAGCTTGGTTCATTGTCAAAATAATAATAGCTAATACGATTGCGTGCGCGCGATACATATGTCTATTATACTTTTAAGTTTGTTTAGAACTTAATAATTCACAATTTTAAAATTCAACATAACAATTATACCTAAAAATAAATGGCAGTAGCAGAGAATAGCTATCGTGATAAAGCATCGCCACTTTTAATGTGAACTTCTTCTAAGCATTATAATTAAAATATTAATAGCACTAATAAATAATGTTTAGGTTAATCATCATAAACAATCATTTTTTTTTAAAGACGCAACATCAAAACCACATACGTTTCGAAAACTTGGTACATAAAATAGCGTTAATTCTATAGTTAAACACTCGTTTTAACACATACGTTAACTCTTAACTGTTCGACTATGAATTAAGTTCACCACCATCTATCGTTTCATTTAATTTAATAAAGAGATACATTCCAGCTATTAATGTTGGCTCTAGTCACCGCATTGCGGTCTCGATTAAGTACCTATTTTAAGTAACATTTGATAAGTTTAACTAATAAATTATAAATGTACATACCTAGAAAAACGTTACCTTTATAACAGTCCCATCGATAAGAAAGTGCGCAAGCTAACCGATTTGAACTCGTAACAATGTCCGGACATTGCCAGAGTATCTAGAACTCATGCATGACCCTGACCGAGAGCACCACGAATGAATCGCTATCACGGCATGCAATCGTATACACTGACTTGTAATAAAGGCCCCAGGCTATTAAAATACTCGGTAATTTATATACAGAGCATATGTTTTTATGATGCTAATTATTTCAAACGAATATTTCACACAGAACAACAAACCTATTAGAATATTATATGTTGTGTTCAATTATAATTGTGGTTCTCATATGGCACATTATGATTTGTTTTATTTACATATTCAAAGTGTTTATCTTACACATTATAGATATTACACAATGGGATGGTGTTGTTGGACATTTTTTATTTTCTAATCATTTGAAGCTCGTGTTCCACAGTTCTCCGAGCGTAGCTTTTATTGTTGTTATAATCTGAATGAAAGAATTTAATCCAAACTGCGTAATGATACTGTTTTGGATCCCTCTCATATATTTAAAAAGTCATGGATGAAGTGAATTTTTCTTTAAAGTACTGTATGTAAAATATCCTTTTAATCCTTTTAATGGAGAATCACGCGCTTTTCAGAAGTAATTTCAATATAAAATTTCTTTTTCTTTCAAAGTTCAACTCCCGCCTTCACAATATCAGGTCAGGCGTTTTTCCATGCGTTAGTTTTGAAACTGAAGACAAGGGGTCCAAGACGCAAGGGGTAGGTCATATATAAACCACTTGTGCATATGAATTTACAGAATAATGTAACATTACACAGTACACGGAACATATAATATCACAGAAAAACAATCCATAAAGCATATAATTTAATATCATATATTCAGTACCGATGGTGTGATCAGTTAAATAAAACGTTTGCAACATCAAAAGTATTTTCATTTCATAATCATAAGTACCAAATATACTCAGATCACATAATCATGTGATAAGTGCTCAGTAACACATAAAAGCGTCGCCATCTCAATAAAACCCCGATATCATTATAATTAGTGCTCAATCAGAAGGCAATATCTCAATATAATCCCGTATAAACATTATTGGCACCGTATCGCGGGTCAAAAAGCACATAAACTACAATACATAATAACTGGGAAACATTTTGGTTCCAAATGTATATTAGAATAATATACATCAATTTTGTTTTGTTTACACAACATTAAAATGTTAACATAACATTAACGAGCTAAAGGATGGTTGTAGTTGTAGCATATTTGATATAAAGGATGAGTAAAACAATAAAATAAGCCTATATTTAAAAAATAACACTAAATAAATACATTTATTTACACAGGGAAATATCTAAATGTATATATGCTTTTACAAACAAATGTTATATGATTTTACTTAAACTATGTTAAGTACAATAAAAAATAACTGTAATCTCAAATAGTTTTTAAATAGTTGTCCCAAGTTGTTGGAGGACGGACATAAAACTATGTCGTGTGAAACGCCCTTGAAAATAAACTAATTTCACTTTTTAAAGATTGTCGTTAGCTATAAAATGTTAACTGTATATTTATTTAAATCCTTTAGGGACATGTTAAAACCGTTCATCTAAATTTTGACGTGAACTACATTTTTAAATAATAAACCCGTTCTTAAATAACTGGTCATTTCTGGGGTCTTATCGCTTCAATTGGCATCCCCCTGGAGCTCAGGGTTGTATGTTATCAAGCAGCCAGCCAATGTACGTAGAGACCACTGTGTGCACCCCTGGCACGTCAGAATTTCCGCACTTGGTGGGTCCAAACGAAACCAGCCCCAGAAGCACGTGTCTGGGCATGGCCGGGCCGGGAGCCTGCTCTGGCCTCATCAGTGGTCCACCACTGTCCCCCGAGCACGAGTCTTGGCCCTTCTTCCCCGCGGCGCACAGCTGACCTTCCCCCAAGGAAACATTAGCTCGAGTCTGGAATAGTTTGGCGCACTCGAGGGCGGGTACCACCTCCAGTCTCACCCACCGCAGAGCCGGACTGCTGCCCCCTGATCCTGCAACACGTTATGAGTTTCTGAGGTTACCTGTACGGAGATGTGATTTGAATGACGTAACACCACAAAGAAATACTGAGGTGAGGGCAATAACTGGGCTCGTGTGATTTAACCAGAATCATTATCAAATGAGTTACAATAAAGCAATAGCAGCGAGTACAGTTATCCTATAACACACATGTATCTACTACAGTGCTTGGTGGTTGATTGCGTTACTACCATAGGATCTGCTGTAAGTCAGATGTAATGACACCTCAATCAAAACTTCTAAAAATACATTCCTTTGCCCTAAGGTTCAACTAGCTGACATTTTAACCAGTAAAAAGCCATCTCTTATTAGAAGATATAAATGGTTACCAACCGTACTCTTACTTTTCAGCTATCGAAACCAGATTAACTCTTTTTGAAACTTGTCATAATTATTGTGTGGAAAATAAAATTTGGCTGGTTGAAGTCCGGAACAAGGCAAAATATAATTTTAATTGATTAGTATTATCTATATCAATACAACTATTATTCATCCTTATTTAATGAATATTGTAGTCAATTTAAGCTAAACATATACGAAATTTAAAGTAGCCTACTAAAAACAGTGTTTGAACAGGATGCAAATAAACCTAGTTTATATTGTAACACAGCGTGTTGGCCAACACGATCCCAACAAGTTGTGTTACAACATAAACGTATTCACAACTTGTTGGGGATGTTGGTGTTGGGAGAGCCGGTCACAGCCAACAAGTTGTGTTGGGTTGGGTTGTATTATTTGTTGGAGATAATAAACGACCAACCCAACACGTTGGTTGATTTGGGAGGTTCTGCTTGAGTCGAGTCAGTCTCTAGCTTTGCAACGCACGTGATTTGTGGCTATACATAATACTCCTATAAAGCGCAAAGCTGTAGCAAATTTTTCTCCTGGAGTCACAACAATTTTCCTTTCCATTTTACCACTTAAATGAGGATACAAAAATGTAACTAAGCCATCAAAGTTCACATGACATGCGTAAAAAGTTATAAAATACACTTTGCAAATGTAGGTCATTCATTATCCCCATGTACGCAGCTTCAGTTTGACGTTTGGTCAAAAAATCTTCGAAATCTTACCATTTCTTACATTTTGTTTTTTTTTCTGTAAGATTAGACTTCCTGTCAATACAATAAATTACTTACGGCAAGTAATACGATGTTATCCATAGCTAGAAATGTGAAGACTGATTACAAACTAGCGGAGGACCCAGGATGTTGGTCCAACAAGTTGGCAACAATAAACGCAGCTTACTTTTCCTCATGTGTTGTCTCCCAACATGTTGGCTCCATCTTGTTACATAATATACGAGGCTATTGACTATATACTTCCCTAAAATTTTAGGTAAAAGAAAATTAATACCCAACCCTCCCCCTCCACTGCCATCCACCGTCATTTGTAGAATGTGCTCTTTTTTACAGGTCCGAATATGGTAGCGCTACTTGCTAATGATACTAGTTCTTTGCTCTTACCTAGGCTGGTGGTGCCCCAACCGGCTACCGTCACCTTCTGGCCTGTGTAGTCTTTGGGTTCATCAGGGAGGCATATGGGACTCACATAGCCTGTCAAATAAACAAACACAATTATTACTGTGGTTGGTTCATTCACGATTATTACTGCTATCCATGGGTCTAAATCTTTTTTGGGCCCCGATCTACTAACGAACTTAACCGAGCAAGGTAATTATAGTGACATTTAAATTCTTATTTGAAAGTATTCGATACATTTGCTAACTTAAACTTAAAAATCGACTTTTACCCACTTCAGTGGCCGCATGGTCTAACGCGCTACTCGCGCAGTCGATTAGACGGCCAATAACGGGGAGATCGTGGTTCGAATCTCAGTCAGCTGTACTGAGGTTTTTTCCAAAATTGTCTTCCATTCTCCCTTCACGCAAATGTGGGTATAGTTCATCTAAATATAACCTTCCTAGTCCCAAATACAACTAGCTTAATTAGTAGATAAGCGTATAACCCAAAAGGGTAGTAAGACATGGTGCTAAAAAAAACTTATTTTATTAACGATACAGTTTTCTTACGTGGCCGATTGAAAATTGTTGTGAGATCGACCAGTTGCACGGCCGTTAGCCATTCACAAAGAATCTAACTTAAACGATTATTTCTGTAAACCATTCGCAATATGTTAAACTTAAATTATTAACTGTGATCCGTTCAGCTGCGCATGATTTACGTGCTTGCAATGGAGGAAGTGGGCCAAGCGGGGGCTAAGAGGAGAAACATACAAACTAAGCCTATCGAAGCTATAATTTTGTACTTTATTCAATTGGCACTTTGGGTCATTTTTAATGTGTATTTAATGTGTAACTTTCAAATTTACGCTGAAAGTCTAATGGTGCACCCAGAAATCTACTTTGGTAGGATATAATACCAAGCCTGTGGCCATTGAGTTGATTTAGAGGTCAAAGCCCCTATTACCACTAGAAGCCAAGAACATGTATGAATATAAAGCTGGGTATCGACATCGCGAGGCTGCTCATCAAATGCTCGCATTGAGGGGTAAGTCGCGAGGCAGCCTCGCGAAACGCTCGATTTCCGTCTACACAGTCTACACGAGCCACACCGGCCTGCGAGGCGTCAGTATACGTTTGACCATGGATCCAAACGTTTTAGTCACCTTTACCGCTTTTTTCCTTTTAAAATCTATACTGAGCTTCTTATAGTAGCTAGGTAGAGAATAATAGATGAGTCTGGGGCAACAAGATGGCCACCATCGACGCCACCCCTTCCACAACGTCACACTCACCCACCGCATACCCCTATATCTCCCTTCCCACTTACCACCCACCTCCTCACCCCACACCCAGAAACCTTAACAGTAATTTATCTATAAATAGTGGTGCATATCTCCGTATTTTAAACTTTGCAAGTAGAAGCAGAGTTGCCAATTCGTGACCCATAACGGTGAATTCCCCTCTCCAACCCAAACCCCTTCCCCAACCCTCTTTTCTAATCCCTTTCTATCTTCCTTCTACCACCCACTTTTGCTTGTGTGTACAATATTTTAAAGATATACATGTTTTACCATTCTCTTTCCAGGCGCATTAAAAGGAGTATTTAGGTAAGTATGCTGGTGAAACTTACCCACCCTCTGCTCTACTTTATCAAGTATGAGGTATGTATGTAATCAATGGAGGATGATCATATGCTGTATTGGCAAAATGCATGGTTTAAATAAATAAACAAATGTCATAAATGTATCAAGCATGACTATGAAATGTGTACGCAGATAAAACGTCGTATTTATATGATACATGGTTTCGATCAATGAATTATAATAAGTATCATGCACGACTCTGGTCAAATAATGATAATCTGACGTCATAAAAGTACGACGCATGATTCTGACTAATAGGCTATGATCAAATGAGTAATCATGATGTAATGTTACAACTAATTAGCGATGATCAAAGGTTGAATAAAGCTTTGATCCGACCAACAAACTAAGATCAAATTTTGTGTAAGTTTAATGCACAATGGTGATCGATGGTTGATGGTTCTTACTATTAGAAGCAACGATAAAATGAAGAATATATTAGAGAAGACGTATGTCGTAAGTATGTATGTGTATATAATTGTATGTATGATTATATGTGTGTACATGTATGTATGATGATGTATATATTTGAATTATGATGGCATGTATAATGAGGTTTGGTGAAATCTTGTGAAGTTTTGTAGGTATTGCATAGCTTAGTGATATAAAATGAACAGAGACACGAGAGGGCTCCTTCTTAACCATTTAGCAAGGTATTTTCTCACCAGAGGGAATCAACCAAGAGGTGGCTTCTAATACTTATGGTTCTAGTCATTGATACTTAGACCCATGATGTAGCTCCCTGTTTACTTTTGGATTATATCTTAAGTTGCGCCTGTATATGCATATCTATTTAAGTTTATTTGTAATTTTGCATATATATACACGTGTGTGTATGATTGTATATATTTATTAGTAAATTTATGGATGTATTATGGTTTTTATATGTGTATGTATACATGAATGTTTTTATTGCATTGTATTGTATTCATTAATGTTTTACTTGTATTGTATGTATTGTCACCTCTCCCTCCTGTATGTTATATGTGTGTGTGGGCCCGGAGACCTTTCAGGATGTCTTTGGCTGAGGATAAGGGGGGGGGGGGTAATATAGATACTTGAGTGGGTTCGTGATTGACGCTAGTCTTGGGTTTTCAAAGGTTTATTAATACTCATATTCTGACAATCGAAAAATGATACCTGGACACGGGAATCGAACCCGTGTCCAGGTGTCATTTTTCAATTTTCAGAATATGATATCTGGTTGGAGTAATCCTCACTAAAATGCATAAATAATAGCTTTGGCCATTTTATTCTTTATTAATACTATAACTCTACTACAAATGTGATGTTAGAGAGAAGTTACAAAGAAGACCTTAGTGGTTATAGAGTGACTGAATGAGGTGGTATGAGGTTTTACCTATGGCCTGGCTGACAGCTAAGCGGTCCCTGTACGGACGTCAACCCTGGTTCCCTGGGCTCGGGCGGCAGCCCAGACTGGTACTTGGTGAACCCGATAACTTATCCCCGTGGCCTCGTGCCTAGCAGAGTGACCTCCTTGCTACGATTTTCCGTAATCAACCAGACAGAGGGGCTCCGAAATCTGCTCTTTAAACCCGCGTTTGGCCTGGTTTCCCCATATGGCTTGTCGACACCTCTCCTTCGTGGCAGGGATTCTAGTTTGCTTGTTTACTGATTCATCACCCCAAAACTCATACCTTTCGTTATGTCACTCACTACACACAATATCAGATGTTTATACTAACACGCCTTCCAATTGAAACCGTTGGTGACATTATGGTAAATATGGTATCTATGTTATGTATGTATAACATGAATTTATGTAATAATGCATGTGTTGAATGTATTTTAATGTATGTATAGTATGTGTTGTATTTTATGTATTGTAAGTATGTACTGTATATATGTTATGTATTCTTGTGTATACTCTATACATGTTTTGTATAAATTGTATGTGCATAATTTATGTATTACATACATAGTATGTATGTATTGAAAAAATATAAATTATGTGTATATGTATAGTATGTATGATATGTATTGTATTTATTGTATGCATTTTAACTGTTTTATATGTATGCATGTATAACATGCATGTTGTATATATGTATGTATTTATTGAGGGCATTTAGTATGTATGTTATTCATGTATGGTATGTATGTTACATATGTATTGTTTGTAATATAGTTATTGTATGCAGACTATTTTTATACATTTGATGTATTGGATGGATGTATGGAGGTATGATGACTTGAATTTATAATGGTGTATCTAAAATGTTATAGGTATATGTATATATAATAAGTATGTATGTTGGTATGTACAGTTTTGTATGCATGATGGTATGTATTGATATAGTTATGAATGTGTGGTGGTATGTTATGTTGATAGGTTGTACGTATTAAGGTATGCATAGGGCATTATGTATGGTTAAAATGTTCTGTAAGTAGGATGCATTACTCTATCATGTATTATGTATATATGTTATCACTGAATGATAGAAAAATTCATTCTACTGATTAGGCATTCAATGATTGTTGATTAAATGTAATTTAAATGTAATGCATGGGTATGATCAATGAATATGATTAAATGTATTATATGTATTGATCAATGAGGAATGGTCGAATGTGCTTTAAGTATGGTATGTATCTTTTATAGTATGATGTATGGTATGATCCCTGAAATATGATCAAAAGTCTTATAGATATTAAGTACGAGTATGTCTCTAATCAATTAAATATAATCAAATGTATTCTGAGTTTAATGCATGAGTAATGATTAGATGTTTTTAAATATCATGCATAATATGATCAACGATACGGTATATAAATAAATATATTATATGTGATAATATATGTTCATATGTATTATAGGTTTGATGTATGATTCTTAATCAATGAGCGGTGATAAAATGTGCTATAAGCATTATGCATGAGTAATTTTTTTTTATATATATATTGCTTGGTATAGTCAATTAACTATTATATGTATGTTTCGTAGCTTTGATCAATGTAAAAAAAAAGTAGAGCTTTAAAGGAAGTAAGGCTGGGAATTGGAGATGTAGTTTCAGAGACAGGGTGTACATTTTCAAAGTCTGACAAGAGACTGTTTGGTCAAACACACCTCGTAAACATCTTGATTTCTTGTGATTTCATCCCAATTACTGGCTACTCGAGTCCAGGAAGATAGCCAAGGGGAATAGGCTAGAGTACACGGAGTATTACCCCTCCAACCCACTTGCCCCTTTCTCCTCCTGACCCTCGACAAGAAATAAAAATAAATTTCACTTATTCATGATATAACGAGCCTTATTTATATTATAGAATCAGGATTCATCTAATATCCCGTTAAATTAATAAAAGCAGTTCATGTTGAATAACGGAGTGGGTAACTCCCGAATGTCAACTATATGTACGTCCGTAAAAACCACAAGCCCACTCACTAGTAATGTTGGCGGGCCTGTCCAGTCTGATGAGAGCAAGGTCGTGTCTGTACTTGGGTTGGTTGTACCCTGGGTGGACCGTCACCAGCTCGGGCAGGAAGTCTTGGGCTGGATCCGCACATTCCAGCAGATCGCAGTCTGGATCCGTGCGGTCATCCACTTCCCCCAGTTTCACTCCAGCTCTGGAACATGTACTGAGGTTACTGAAACGCCCCTTCATACAGTCACATTCTAGCTCTGGAATGAGCCTACTGAAGCACCACTTTATCCAATCGCACTCCTGATTTGGAACCTGTGCTGAGACTATTAAAGCATCACTTCATTCTGTCAAACCCTTCAGCCAGCCACATACCTGCTCTGGAACAGGTACGGAGGCTACTGATGCACCACCAGACCCTGTCAACCACTTCACCCGGGCATACTCTTTCTCTGAAACATGTACTCAGGCATTCCCTTGTCCAATCAACCACTTCATCCAGTCACACGCTTGCTCCATAACACGTACCGTGGTTACTATAACCTCCCTCACCCAGTCACACTCCTCTCTGGAACACATACCGAGGTTACTAAAGCCCCACCTCACCCAGTCACACTCCTCTCTGGAAAACATACCGAGGTTACTAAAGCCCCACCTCACCCAGTCACACTCCCTCTAACGCACCATTTGAAGACAACAACATTCTGAGTACACCTAGCTTGAAACCAACGACGGCTAAGAAGTGGTTTATTGTTACAAACAAAAATAAAATTCTTTAAGAAATTGGTTTATCTCTGAATACTATTATATTATATACAACTTCCCCCAACATTCATTATTTAAAAATATTTTTTTCAAACAAAAAATCCATTATTTAATTTTCTAAACTGTCTCTTATTTGCAAGTGTCTGTACTTAAACATAGATAGATTAATGGTCTTTATTCAGGCCTGGTGGTATAGGGTATTAGGGGAGACTTTTACCAGACCCCCAGACTTACAATTTGCAAATACAGTGCCCGTTTGATAATTAATATTATTGTACTAACAAAGAAATCAGAGAATAGTGGTTAAAAAAAACGATAGAATGGATTATAAATGAAAATACTATTGAAGAAATATATAATAATAATAATAATAATAATAATAATAATAATAAACACATGATAATGTTATAATATGGTACTGGATATTAAATCACAAAAATGATTTCAATAACGTAATACATTTTGCTGCCTTGAAGATGAGAATATATATAATTTACAATGTGTAATGTAAAATTTGTTTTCGTATTTTATTGTTCATAAAAATATGACAAACCAGATCGATGCAAGGATAATAATAATTATTATTATTTTCACCATTAATACCATAATTGTTGTTATTGTTATTATTATCAGCATTATTGCCATGACCTGCCCCCCTCCCTCCCCCCGTGGGATCTATTTGACAGGTTAGCTTGCGGGAGGGGCTAGTTTGCAGGCAAGTTAATTGTCTGGGTTCGAAATAATATGTAGGGCTACAAATATTAGTTTAATAGAAGTTACTAATAGATAATGCAAAATTTGATATTTAGACGAAATATAGAGAAATAGAGAGTTTTCGTGGAAGAACTGGCTTACCTAGTGGAAACTCTTAAACCGATGGAATTGATTGACACTGCGCGTGACCCCTACACAACTCGATCTCGGGACCCTGGACTTGATGGATGTCCTCTAAGAACAAGTGCCATTGATGACCCGAAGATCTAGTCTGATATAATACGGCTTTGCACAGCGTAATTGCCTGCGATATCGATGGAATTGTCACAGCCCATTGAAAAAAAAAATAGATTTACACCCCACAATTATCCCTTTCCTGACCAACTAGTTCAATTATTGTTATGAGTTGCCAGCGTTCCCCTGCAACCTTTCTAATTCGTCACTTCATAGATGCTAAGCCAGCGATTTTAGCGCATGCGTCCACTTAACTTATGTAAATCAAAACAAACATTCAAACATTGCTCCGTGGCTATGACATTATCAAATTATTATAAAAACATGTAATAATATTATCTTCACGCAAACACTAAGAGCCTACTTTGTGGTTTTCTTAGTCTTTTCATCTTAATTTTATTTAATTTTTATTTATTTAGCACCGCGTCCTACTACCTGTTCTGGTTATACTCTTAAGTACTAATTAGGTTAATGGATTAGGAATAGGTAATGTTGAATTTAGAGGAAGTGAACACACATTAGCGTGGAAGGAGAGTGTAAAACCATTTAGTAAACCCTTCTGGTTCATCCGACTGAGATTTGAACTTTGATCCCCCTGTTATCGGCAGTCTAGCTCAACATGAAACTAGCGCATTAGCTAACTACGTCACGGTGGGTCTTCATCTTAATTGCAGTTTGTCGACGGCTATACTATCATCAAACTAAGTACGGTTTTCCAGGATAGCTACTTGTTTTGCTGATAGTCGCCATGAGTGATGGTCGTTCACAGGATAATGAAGTAGTTGTTTCTTTCCACCACGTCTCATTAGTCGTTCCGGTTGTACCAATAAATATTAATTACGCTAATGTGTTAGGTATGAGAAAGGTATTATTGTTGAAAATGTACCCTCATTTTCGTGGAGGTAAAGTGTAAAACCACTTATAAAAAAATACCATCAGTACACTTGTATGGGGTTCAAACATCAACTCCCCCGTCATCAGCAAACCAGATTTAACGAGCTTGACATATATACCACATGGGCTGGTGATAGTTGACGTGTGATGAATTAAGTATGCAAACAATGCCTATGTCCATTTGTAGGGTTCAATAGAAATTCTAGAAAAGTGCCTCACAGTGTCATTGGGCCGGGCAGGTTGGTGACACAGTGGGCGGCTGTCAGTACATAGCGTGGGCTGATGAGGGAGCCTGCGCAGCGATAAAGAAGTCGTTGAGACTCGGGACCTATGACAAGGAACACTGATATTAGACCGTGTGTAACATTAGTCTTTACAACAAGGAGAACTTGCGCTAGACCCTGAAACAATGAACACTGACACTATGTACTGAAACAAGGAACACTTACATTAAATCCTGAAACAATGGACACTAATATTATACTCTTCAATAAGGGACACTGGCATTAGTCCTTTCAGCACGGGGTACGGGGCGGTGATATTTGTACCTTAAAAATATACATTAAAACAAGGAACACTGACATTTGTCCCTGAAACAATGCATGCACACTGACATACCCTGCAATAAGGGACACTAGCCCAATGCATTAACCCAGCCCCAAGGCGATATAAACAAATTTACCACGTCGACCTTGGTCTTAACGGGTTGGCGACTTTATAAGTAAGCAACTCCTTAATTACCGCCACGTGACTCACTTTGACCTTGAATGTGTTTCCTTGATTTTCTCCACCACGTCGACCTTGAACGAGTTACCAATAAGTTTGAGATGTTTACCCCCCCTTGGTTCCAAAACCGGATCTTATTTGGGTTTTGCCCTTGTACAACTCTTCTTTCGTGAGTTTCTCCACTATGCAGATCTTTAGTGACGTAGACCTATGCTGACATTGAACAAAGTTTAAAGTACAGTAAATGGATCAAAACATATTCCGTCATCTATAAAATTAATAACTTTCTCCATGTAAATGATTATATTGTAAATGACTAGGGCCAAATACCATTACTTCGATTAAAATATAACTTCTATCGAGTAAGTGGCTATTGTTAAACAAAGAGCTAAGTATCATTGCCACGCTCGAAATCCTAACAATAGGGTTCTAAGTTGCAAGTTTTTTCTCACTATCTAATTGCATAATCACACAAATGTTCATGATATTATAATTAAGTTCAAGTACTGTTGATACACTTGAAATGGGTACAAATAGGGTCAAGGAACAATTGCGTATTAGACGTTATCTATAGAACCGCAATAAATATCGGGTAGCCCGCTTCAATGGCCACATGGTCTAAAGCGTAACTCTCGCAATATTCTATACTGCCGATGACGTGGAGATCGAGGTTCGAATCTCGGTCGGGTGTAATGTTGTTGTTCTTGTTTACTAATAAAAATACTTGTAAAAGTATATTATTTGTCATCAAAATCACCAATTTTCCACACAAGTATTGTTTCAAAGCATCGTATCCCCTATCGCGAGGAAATTATCATAAGAACACTTTCACTCGCGTGTTTGGGGGTAGATATCGGTACGCCACGCATGTTCATTTATAAACTGTGTAAGGAAGAAATCAGTAACCAAAACATCTAATCGGGGTTGCCCAAACTTTCCCCATGCGGAATTTCAAGAGTATAGTAAGTATGTAGAAACCAGGGTTTTTACACACAGAGCCGAAAGAGAGTTTTTCTCTTCCCCTCAGCCACCTTGGTACAGGGTTATGACATGTGAGTCCATCGAGCTTAGTACACGTATTTAGCCCAATATGATCGATTATTGAACCCACATCCTTAGCATTGCGCTGAGTTAAGACGTTGAAAACGTTGACAAAAGAGTTAATTCTTGGCACTGAGTTAGCCTGGCCAGTTCGATGTGAAGGTGACAAAGTTTTCAACAACACACACCCTCCTCAGATTATAAGCTTGACTAATCATAAAATCTTTCTGAGGCGTATGTGCTATGACCGTATGGTCGTCACCGGTGATAAACATGACGCCAAGTGCCTTTTCCTCAAACAGGTCATATATCTCACCCCAAGCTAGGCACGTCTCTGTGAGGTATGGGAACCCAATGACTTCACCGTCGACTGTATAGATATGTGGTCTACACTCGTCGCCAGATATTGTAACCATTTTATCGACACACTCGACGCGAATATATGCAACACGGTCGCAGAGACTAAGGGCCTCATCGATCTCAAGCAGTTTATGGTGGAAAGACACAACAGAAACCTGTATCTTATCAATGTTACTTACTATACACGCCAAGTCACTCATTTGCACTATTACATGCTCGATTGCGAGTTCAAAACAATTTTACTAACGCATCTATGGGACGTTGTGGAAAAGCCCTTGAATGGTTATATGCAACATTCTTTCAATAATGTATAAGTTTTTGTCACGAATAACTTTTTTTGTGTGTATTATTCCTTTCAAGCATATCTCAACTTGCTTAGAAGGTAGTAAAACTCCTACCTCACCTAAAAACTATGAATAATCACCTTCGTGGTGATTTTATATTAGGGTTTCACAATTTCCTTCAGGGGATGCGATGATCTTGGAGCCACCCGAAGCCGTGTCATGGTGGAACGATGGGGAGCATTGTACATAGCTGTGAATCTATGGTAATTGAACCTTGGTATGAATCATTACTCGCCTGCTGGGTACACCTTATGGCTTAGGTGAAAACGGCTACTACGCAGCTATCCTTTAAACGGCCAATACGCATTTATACTTAGATGTTTTGTTCCAATTCAGTATATGACGATGCTAATTGGACCTTGGTATGATAAATTGAAAACATTTCAGATTATCTTTATGAGTTAGAATAAAACACCTACTACGCCGATGACCTTTATACCATTCTGTGTTCATATTTTGGGTATGCTAATGGTAATTGAACCCCTGTATAGTACATTTCTAATTTACATGATATGTATTACGGTACACGAAAAGCCAGCTACTACACAGTTGTTCCTTAAGCTTTTATTGTTCAAATTTCTGGTATGGTAATGGTAAACAAACCTTTGTACGGCACATTACTCGTGTACCCGATATGTATTTCCCTTAGAGAAAAATCGTCTACTTCGCAGTTGTCCCTTAAGCCTTTCTTGTCCAATTTTATGGTTTGGTAGTGGTAATTGAAACTTAGTACGGCTCGTTACCCATTTACGATTTTTTTTTTAAACTACTGCGCAGTTGTTCCTTAAACTCATCTGGTTCCGAATTTCTGCAATAGTAATGGTAATTGAACCTTGGTATACATTTGTAATTTTTTTAAAGTGGCCCTGATTCCGTCCTCTCTCTTTCATTTTAAATTGTGCAAAGATAACATGTAAAAAAAAGTCTGAGACACAAATAACATTAAGAAATATTTAATTAATAATTTATTGAACAAATAAAAATAAAAACTTCTCTTAGTAAAATATTATTAAAAAAAGTTAAATCGAAAGTAAAATTAAAAAATACAAATGTAAAAGTAAAATCAAAAATCAAAAGAGTTGCCTTCTATTACAGAATACTTCGACTTTCGGTCAATAGCTTATCTCATTAGATTATCAGTTACATATCCAAACAATTGTCGTATATGAACTGTTTCTTTATTTCCCACTAAGTGCACAACTCGTGGCACCATTGGTAAAACTTCCTGCATGAGATACATTTCTCGCCGCATTTGTCACAAGAAAGT
Organism: Timema douglasi; assembly: GCA_901482245.1. NCBI lineage: Eukaryota > Metazoa > Arthropoda > Insecta > Phasmatodea > Timematidae > Timema > Timema douglasi. The sequence continues at coordinate 156,014 of CABEEJ010001200.1, forward strand.
TGTTTCCTACAAATAGTGGCCATCTCAGACAACAATTGGGTTTTCTTTGGATAGTTTCATTACAATAGTGAAACGTTCCAGCCACCTGTAAAAAAGGGAGCCACTGATCCATCAACTTCCAGAGACTCCACCTATCGAACCAAGAGGTCCTCATCTAGTATTTCTACCTGCCACTGCTTCTGAGGAAAGATTAAGCTAAGGGTAACGAACTACCCTGTTTCAGACATGCAGCAGACTGCAGTGGTGGCTGCTCCTCGTTTAGCAGAAGCCGGCTTGTGTACTTCTTTTTATCCCCTTCGGCTGTTATTATTTTAGTTGTTTTATGCTGTATAACAGATATGCCTGTCTCATCAACATTAAATATTCTAGAAAGATCAAAATCAATAGCTTCCGTATGTATATAGGGGGGAAAAAAATTTTGAACACTTTCATGGTTGAATTCTTGAATTCTAGCAAACGATAGATTTTGTGGTTTTCTAACTGAAAGATGTGAGTGCCTTTTCAAGAAAAGACGCTTACATTTTCAGCCAGCCCGTCCTGTCTCTGTAGATAAAGGGTAATAAAGATTGTTCATGATAGCTAAATGGTAAGCCATCCTCTTAAGATCTGCAAGAGTAATTCTATAGTAGTTACTTTGCATGGCCATAAAATAATCGAACAGCAAGTTTTCAACCTACACAAAAACCTAAATTGTATCCACTCTGAATGGTATCCATTCCAACAGTTTTGTAATAAACTTCCTTTGTAAAAATCCTTAATTGTATCCACCCGAATTATATCCACACAAACCTGCATTGTATCCACTCTGAATAATATCCATTCAGACATTTTTGTAATAAACTGCTTTTGTGAAAATCTCGAATTGCATCCACTAGAATTATATATACAAAAACCTGAATCGTATCCACTTTGAATGGTAACTATTCAGACAGTTTTGAAATAAACGCCTTTAAAAAACTGAATTGTATCCACAAATGGCCGACTTGAGGTTTAAAAGAAGGAACGTTTAACGTAAAAGCTTCGTCACACTTCTGGCAGAGGGCAACAGGATGGAGTCTTCTTACTTACTACTTGTATACTAAGGGTACAACCAAATAACTATGTTAATTCAATCAAATTATTTAAATAAGTTTAAGTAATTATTTGAAGTTCGTAGACTCCTATAAGGTTGCCAAGATTACAAAAAATATTAAAAAACATTGCATTCTAAATTATTTCTGGTTTCCAATAAATCATATTGCTGCAATTGGTTTTTATTTTACTTAACATATATTGTAGGGTAAGGAATGTGCTGCAGAGGATATTCGTATCCTATATCAGCCAGCTCTGCTCGATTATACACCTTAGGCCAGGGGAACAGAAGTTAAACGAATGGACATTAGCACACCTTTTAGACAATATAAACAAATTGTTTGTAGTAAACATTGATAACATTTTACTCTATTTTACTGTTATTTATAGATATTAACTATTATTGTATTAATATTACCACTGTTCACCATAGTTTTTACTTTTTCCCTCGAAGATGCTTCAAAAATTCATTTCTAATCAAATCGATATGGGTGAATTCAAACTAAGTTTGTGATTAGTGTTCTAATTCTATTTTCAAGTGGACTGTAAAAGTATTTTCTTAAACATGAAGTATTCATTCTCTTTAAAGATTGCAGTGCATTGATACTAGGCTATTAATTTGCAACCATATGTAGCTTGTAAGATTCTTTTTTCAGGTCAATACTTTTTAGAGCACGTATCGACTTCTATATTTTAAAGAAACAAATGATTTATCTTATTTGCCAACACACTTTAGCCACTATGTTAAAAAAATATTCGTATCCTATATCAGCCAGCTCTGCTCGATTATACACCTTAGGCCAGGGGAACAGAAGTTAAACGAATGGACATTAGCACACCTTTTAGACAATATAAACAAATTGTTTGTAGTAAACATTGATAACATTTTACTCTATTTTACTGTTATTTATAGATATTAACTATTATTGTATTAATATTACCACTGTTCACCATAGTTTTTACTTTTTCCCTCGAAGATGCTTCAAAAATTCATTTCTAATCAAATCGATATGGGTGAATTCAAACTAAGTTTGTGATTAGTGTTCTAATTCTATTTTCAAGTGGACTGTAAAAGTATTTTCTTAAACATGAAGTATTCATTCTCTTTAAAGATTGCAGTGCATTGATACTAGGCTATTAATTTGCAACCATATGTAGCTTGTAAGATTCTTTTTTCAGGTCAATACTTTTTAGAGCACGTATCGACTTCTATATTTTAAAGAAACAAATGATTTATCTTATTTGCCAACACACTTTAGCCACTATGTTAAAAAAAATATATTGAAAATCTAGCTTTAATTTACTCAAATCTATTGGGAAATGAGACACTTTTGATGAATTCTGGCCAGAATTTTTATTAATGTGAATTGTCAGTACTGCTTTGCTCAAGTACTATGCTCAGTTAGCTCTAGTGATGGGAAGAATCGAGTAACAGTAGTCGACTACACCTTTTGTGTATCGTAATTGGCTGTACTCGATTATTTCATAAATACTCAAGTAAAAGTAGTTGGGCCTTGTTCTTATTTTAGTTGCTCCTATTCTTTATCTTCAGATATAATACACAATATTGGTTGGTATGTTTAACGTGTTATTTTAATACAAAATCTTTTTTCCCATAGAGTTCATTTTTCAGTTATAGTATTATCAGCGCACGATTTAGAACAACATTCAATCCCTATTTGACATTTTATTAATGATACATCTGCGACCATATCGGGAATGGAACTCAGGACACCTAGCCTGGTTGGCACACGCATTACCAACTGTGGTAGTGTTGAATTTATGCTAGGTGATTCGTTCCCCAACCTGATTACTAACGGTGATAGTATAATGAGGGTCATACTCCTTAGACCGATTGATCCCCTGAGGGTAACCGGTTTCTTCAGTCGGAAACAAATAAATGGCATGGTAATGTATTTATTGTGGTTGTACATAAGATATACTTTGAAACATTTAATATTCTATCGGTAATTGTAACACAATCCAGTCTATTGAACTATACTAACGAAAAAGTAAAATATCAATTTTGATGTGAATGATAAGAGCTGACACATCTCTTCAGTGTTCAGCGTCACAACTGTCTAAAGTGACCCGCTCTTCAAGACCGGGTACGGTGCAAATCAAGATAAACAGTCTGCAACTTAAAAACACCACCTTATATAGCTTATTATTTTTCATAAATAAGCTTGAACTATTCTTTAAATATCTAAAACATAAAATAGGTATTCATTTAGAATCAAAATTTAAAAAAATCTTACAAGACAATTTTCATGTTTTTTTATAAACATTTATGAAGTGTGAAAGTTATTGAATTTGTTCCAAATCCCATGTGAATTATATTATCTATTTCAATCTTTGCAGGCGATGTTCATTTCAATTATTATAGAATAAAATAACTGTATTTCTTACATTAGTGGAGATATACTTATGGCGTGATATTTATATGTAGACTCTTGAAACTGAAAGACAATGTTAATTTTCATATTTTTGGGGAAAACAAAGTGGTTTAAAAAGTAGTTTTTAAGTATATATTGCTTTCACTAGATGCATCAAAGAATGTTGTATAATAAACTATAGGTGCTTATTTCGTATAAATAATTGTGTTCATTCTTGAGCTACACGATTGCAACTCCGCTGGTTAGAAAAAGTGTAGCATTCACGGGGAAACTAATGAAATAGAACGAGATGTGTTTATAAGTGCATCTACTGCAATTTAAGAGTGAAATGACCTATTGATATTTATTATTTGGTTCATAAATTTAGAAAGTTATTGTACATATTTATGATATTTAGGTATTTTAGTAACTATTCATCACACGAAGTATAATATAGCTTGGCATATATTAAAAATTCGCATAAAATAGTAATGTATATCCCAATGGCTTATCAAGTTTAAAGAGAAAAAGAAATACCCAAAGGTTTCTCTCTTTTTCACGCATTGTAAAACAGACGACAGCTCGAAAATTTCAGACACAGACATCCAAATCAAATTGATCATTGGCTGTTTTGATCTGTGTTAGTCTAGGCTTATTGAAGGCTCAGGTTTTCATTCTTAGCTCAAACAATAGTTTGACCATGGCTAACTGTCGAGAATTAACATCTAAAACGATGATAAAGACACATTTTAAAATCTCCTAGGCCATAAAATATATTAATAATTGATAACATCCATCACTAACATTTTGATGAGTATGAAGAGGAAATTGCCCAATGCACTTGTATAATTCGAACATTAACCTGTGGGTGAGATGCGAGTTTAGTTCAGTGGTTTCCAACTTTTTGCCGGGTTTGAAATCCAGTTGTCTTTGAGACCATCACGACCCCTTGGTGGCCTACAAGTATTAATATCCTGGTTTTTAAATTATATTTTTTATTAATCTTACTAATCAGGGCTATCCATATTTTAGCACCACATCTTACTACCCGTTTGGGCTATAAACAAGTGTACTTATCTCGCTAATGTGTTAGGGATGAGGAAGGTTTAATTTAGATTAAGTGTACCCGAAGTTGCGAGGATGGAGAGTGAAAATTATTTAGGGAAAAACAATCCCAGAACCCTCAGTCAGAATATGAATCCTGCCCTCATCAGTTAAACCAAACTAGCGTGCCGTTGAACCCGCGTATTTGATTTAATTCCTATGAATTATATTATGCTCTATTATTTATATGAATGCGACTAAGATGTTTCAAAAGAGAATCAACGAGCCCAGTGGGTATTTTGAACATTATTAGCAGCGCCACTCGCCTAAATACGAGACTTCTACAACAAACCAAGTCAGCAAGCAACTGCCTGAGTTAAGTAACCAAAACGACCTAATTAGTAACTAAACTTTTACTGTGTTTGAATTTTGCACTTTCCTATAGTAATAATAAATTTAAAAACTAAACATAACACTATTATCTCAACAAGCGTTGTGTAACCCGACAAATTATACTACCCCGAATGGGGTCATGACTCCCAGGTTGTAAACCATTGGTCAAGTGCCTTAGTTCACTTAGCCATCAGCAAGAGAAATGGTTGTATTTGAATCTCTATAACTGAAAAGCTGACCTGTCGGTCTTACCCATAGATAAGAGATAAATTTTACTGAGTGGCGAGTGGAGTTTGTACCTTTCTGACACAGGTAAGCTTCGAAAGAGGGGCAGGGTAGCCATGGAGGGGGTAAGAACTGTCAGAAAAGGCCACATATTTCATGCTTGAGTGCTTTAAGTTGAGATGCAACCCGCTTCATAAAATCGCTTCGAATTTGCCAAGTAGGTAACGTCATTAACTAAACTACCCTTAATTTTAGGTTTGGATATCTAATTCCAAAACCCTCTGTGGGGAAACCTACCAGAACCTTAGATAACAAGTTTCAGCCTGATCGATGAAATGGGTTAGGCTCTATGCAGAGATACAAACGTACAGACAGAAGGCATAGCAAAAATCACTTTTTGATTTCAGGGTGTAACGAGTTACATGCTACAAGTACAAACAAATGGGGTAAAACTTACCCTCTGTTCTGTTAGACTCGAAATCGGGCGATCGTAAGCACTGATCACCTCTCTCCAACACACGGTTCCATTGACTAAACGGATCCGTCTTTCTACAGCCGGCTCGGGAAGAAAACCACGCCCGAGAAAAAACAACTGAAGGTGGCTCGGCACGCGTAGTTGCCACTTCCTCCACCTGGGCTATTTTCAAAGCTTCTTTAGTTCTATGGGTCCCCATGCTCCATCCCTCCTTTTCCCCTTCCCCCTCCTTTTTCCCTACTATCCTCCTCTCTCTATGTGGATATGGCTGTCCGTTTGGTTGCTATATATTGGGATGTTTTGCTAGTATTGTCACTCATTGTACCGTTGACTTGAAAAAGGTTAGAGCGGCGTATTAAATTAAGGGTTTATTAAAGTCGTCAAAATTATCTTTCGAATAATGAGGGGTAATATCTTCAAAATTACTGTTTCAGACTTGTAGTTTGAAATTTGTTATTATGGGTAGAGTTTGTAGAATATTTTTGGGATATGCTGTTATCACTTATTAATATAATTTAACGCTATGGGGAATCTTGCTAATTGTGCTCCGCAGAACTTGACCTCTATTTTTGCTTCGGTTTTTTTGGGGGGGAATATTAGCCTTTATGACAGATATGATGTCCCCCTTTTTGAGCAGAGGCTTGCACGCTTGGTTGTTGGTGTGCGTCGTCCCTAAAGTAATTATATGGGAAATTAACTTCCCACAGAGTGTATGGTTAGACAGGGCGCTTCCACTTATCACTGTTCAATTTTCTTAATGTCGTACGTCAATCGTGGTAGTTATGAGGTATTATGTTATATGTTTCAAATTCTAATCTTTCTAGTCAATTTCACCATAAGTAAAATAAAATGTTGAATCATGTTATTGTTTAAAATTCTAATCTTTCAGTCTATTTCACCTTTAGTGAAATTTATTGAATTATTTTAATGTTTCAAACTTTAATCTTTCTAGTCAATTTCACCATAAGTGAAATAATATGTTGAATCATGGTTAATGTTTCAAATTCTAATCTTTCAGTCTATTTCACCTTTAGTGAAATTTGTTGAATTATGTTAATATTTCAAATTCAAATCTTTCTAGTCAATTTCATCTTTAGTGAAGTCTTATGTCAAATCATGAAAATATTTCCAATTTAAACGCTATGGACCAAAACACCTCTCATCAATAGGTATGGGGTGATAATAATGTTTGCGATATAGGCAACATACTCTAGCGATGTGTTATGATACATATCGATGCCTATACCTTTTTACGTCATACCATAATTATGTGATTATTATGGTAATTGATTATTGTACTTCTATATTTGAATCAATTAAAATACTGTTATTCTCTTGTAACCTTCCTGACTATTATTTCTGGGACTTTAAGGTGGTTGGTTACAAGAAGATCATGACACGTCTATATTTATCAAAATTTCCATATTTTTTTTCGGTTTTTTTTGCGATAACAATACTTTCTCCAGCCGAGGGGTGCGAGAAAGTAACAATTATTTCCATAAATTAAATCAAAAGTTTTTTTAACATAGTTATAGAGGTCTTGAATGAAATGTCTACTACTTTTTCAATTATTCAAGTCTCAATACCCTTATGAACTAACTTCGTGTTCACACTTTAGGGATTGAATGAGAAAGGTAGAATTTAGAGAAATTGTATCTACATTTGCGTGGATATAAAGTGGAAAATCATTTAGGCAAAATTAAATTAAAATATTAGTGCTTTAAAAACAGTTGTTTCTCAAAGTTTAGCCTCCCTTAAATTTGATTTAGGTTTGACCCCCATTAAACATGAAATAATGAGTGATCTGTTATTGGGCAGATTTTTATTTCGCGTAAGAAACAAGTGTGTAAAATATCAAAAACAAAAATAAACTATTTCCAATTATTTGAGCCTTAATCAGTTCTTAATTAGGTTTGCTGTATTCTTGACCTTCCCTTATACTCATCTGTTTGAAAGTTATGTATCCCTAACCCCCCCCCCCACCAAAACACTTCAAATACACTGGAGGTAAAGGGGGACTGGCAGGCTCTAAGAGGGCCTGCGCTAAAATATGACGACATTCATAAATACTACTAAGCTATGTTTCAGCGGAAGTAGAAGTGTTGAGGTAAGGCATTAATTGTATTTTGTAGTGTATTATTAGTAAATTCAATTACATTATCAATGACTAAGTCGCTATTCCCCAGTTTTGGTGACCACATAGTATAAAGGTATCACTTTCATTTTATACTGGCTTGTTGATGGCGGAGAAACCAGGGTTCGAATCCTATTCAGGTTTACCGAGGATGGTTTTTGCCTCAAAGGTTTCTCACTCTCGTTCCACGCATATGCGAGTGGATTACTTTTTTTTTTTCCTATCCCATTAGAGTAGTGTTTTCAAACTAGCGGCCCGCAGACCCCACTTGTCTGGTACTTTTATATTACTATGTAACTTGCAGTCACATACGCACACAAAAAAATAATTGTTAGAAATTAGTGTGAACATAATTTTAAAAAAAATTAAACTTCGCTAATTTGTTATCACTTTAAATACTTGATTGTGGGAATTTTTATTAATATAATTTAAATCGTGCTTTGAGCATTTCGCTAACCCACATAAATATGTGGAAAACTATAAGTTTTTAAATATTGTATTAAAATTGTATTTCTGGATGAATCTAATACAGACGATTACGATACACAAAAGGTGTAGTCGACTACTGTTACTCGATTCTTCCCATCACTAGAGCTCACTGAGCATAGTACTTGAGCAAAGCAGTGCTGACAATTCACATTAATAAAATTCTTGACTGAATTCATCAAATGTGTCTCATTTCCCACTAGATTTGATTAAATTAAAGCTAGATTTCCAATATATATTTTTAACATAGTGGCTAAAGTGTGTTGGCAAATAAGATAAATCATTTGTTTCTTTAAAATATAGAAGTCGATACGTGCTCTAAAAAAGTATTGACCTGAAAAAAGAATCTTACAAGCTACATATGGTTGCAAATTAATAGCCTAGTATCAATGCACTGCAATCTTTAAAGAGAATGAATACTTCATGTTTAAGAAAATACTTTTACAGTCCACTTGAAAATAGAATTAGAACACTAATCACAAACTTAGTTTGAATTCACCCATATCGATTTGATTAGAAATGAATTTTTGAAGCATCTTCGAGGGAAAAAGTAAAAACTATGGTGAACAGTGGTAATATTAATACAATAATAGTTAATATCTATAAATAACAGTAAAATAGAGTAAAATGTTATCAATGTTTACTACAAACAATTTGTTTATATTGTCTAAAAGGTGTGCTAATGTCCATTCGTTTAACTTCTGTTCCCCTGGCCTAAGGTGTATAATCGAGCAGAGCTGGCTGATATAGGATACGAATATACTCTGCAGCACATTCCTTACCCTACAATACATGTTAAGTAAAATAAAAACTAATTGCAACAATGTGTTTTATTGGAAACCAGAAATAATTTAGAATTCAATGCTTTTTAATATCTTTTGTAATCTTGGCAACCTTATAGGAGTCTACTAACTTCAAATAATTACTTAAACTTATTTAAATAATTTGATTGAATTAACATACTCATTTGGCTGCACTCTAGTATACAAGTATTAAGTTAAGAAGGTTCCATCCTGTTGCCCTCTACCAGAAGTGTGACGAAGCTTTTACGTTAAACGTTATTTCTGTTAAACCTCAAGTAGGCCATTTGTGGATATGACTCAGGTTTTATCTTGAAGGTGTAGATTTCAAAACTGTCTGAATGAAGACCATTCCGAGTGGACCCAATTCCATTTTTTGTGGATATAATTCAGGTTGATACAATTCAGGAGTTTCACAAAACCAGTTTATAACAAAACTGTCGGAATCGATACCATTCTGAGTGGATACAATTCCAGCTTTTGTGGATATAATTCAGAATTTTTACAATAGAAATTAATCACAAAACTGTCGGAATGGATACCATTCCGAGTGGATACAATTCTAGTTTTTGTGGATATAATTCAGTTGGATACAATTCTAGATTTTCACAAAAGAAGTTTATTACAAAATTTTCGGAATGAATACAATCTAGTCCTCTCAAATAACTGGCGCAAAACATTCGCTACAGACTCACTAATGCGGAATCGGCTATGTTTACCACTGGCTGCCGCCATGCTGCAGCACTCACCAGACGAGAAGCCTAGGAGGATGGAGTTAGGCGTGGGGACGAATATCGGGCCCTGTACACTATCAATGGTACTTGAACTTAAGTATAATACCGTACTCATTTGTAGTATTTAGATTGTGAGAAAACTGCTGCAGCTATGTTGTTCTTTAGACCCTTAATGTTAGGATTTCGAGTGTGGCTATGATACCTAGCTCTTTGTATGTAATCAGTCACTTACCCGATAGTCGTTTTATTTTAATCAGGACAACTGTACTTGATCTTATTAGGACCTCGTTTGAGGTCAACGTGGAGGAAAAACCAAGTAAAGACATTAAAGGGCAAACTGAGTCACGCGTTGGTCATTAAGGAGTTGTTTACTTGACAAGTCACCAACACATTAGTACCAAGGTTTGCATGGTGTAGAAGTCATTATGATATAGTCATGTCATCATCAAACAGTAAACCTATTTATATCGCCTGAGGGCTGGGTACATGCATTGGGTCTACTACTGTCCAAGCAGCAAGGGAAACTGACAGTTGTCCCTGAAACAAGGGGCATTGGGATTAGAGCTAAGAAAATGTGATTCAGGATGGACCACGTATTGCAAAGAGAGCAACTGGTAATATAACATATCTTATAAAATAACTAGCTAGAAGAGTATCCCTAACACCAAAGATGTGAAATGAAAATGTGTCCACTTATTTAAATGGCACGAATAAAATCGAGATCTCCTAAGTTTTAAAATCTCCCCATCAATTTAATTTATCCTAAGGACTTAACAGCATAGGCATTAAAAAGTTTGTTACAATAATGTAATAACAACAATTTACAATTCTCTTCTTACACTCGCGTGGTTCTACTACAGCGCTTGGTGGTTTAATTTGCCACTAATGTTTGGTCTGCTGTAGACCAGATGTGTTAATACTTCACTATTATAGTAAAATTGTTTACGAATTCATCTCCTCGCCCTGGGATTCAACCCTATGATATTTTTACAACAAAAAACCACAGGAAAATTATATTTATAAATACAAGACACCTAGACCTAAACTTTAAAATATTTAAACATTTGAGAGTAGGATGAACTCAAAGACGTATAAATGGGGTTCAAGGTGGTCTGGCTCCCACCACCTAGAATGTGATGCATCCAGGGGGTCCATATAGACGTATAATAACTTTTATTGGCTAAAATAACTCGGTTTTGTCAGCCCACCATCGAGCTACGCCGACCGAGCGGCCACCAGTACTTTTTTTTAGCGGACTATCTTTAGAAAAATAAGATTTTTACGGCCTTTGACGAACCTCTTTTAAAGTAGCAAATATTTTCTTCGGTATTACACAGAATTCAACAAGTGGTCAGTCAGAATTATGGTCAAATGCTCTAACAACTTGGTCATATGGAGTTAAATATGAGTAAATATGCAATTTCTCTCATGTTAACAATCTAACAATATGACGTTATAAGCCGTCACTAGACGTTTATGAGTAAACAATAATTAGCGTTAACTATGGTTACGACAGTTTGTATCACGACAATAACAAAAATTTATCATTCCTTAAACAATTTGAAAAGTATTTTGGAATACTGCATTTAAGGTACCACCGACTTGTATCAGTACAAATAATTATCACTCCGTAACTTATACCTTCACATCATTCTATAACACCATAAGCAAAGGAAGGGGTAGACTGATTTTTTGGAGTATGTGCATGAATCCAGCCAGCTGTTATTAGGAAAACCACTAACAATTTTTGTATTCAATTAGTGAAAATAGTGAACATTATAGAAAAATATATTTTTAAATTGTAATAAATATCACTTTGAAATATTTTAACTCATATTATTTTTTAAAAATCCGCTAGTGCTATTAATAGTGGGTTTCCCTCCAAATACCAAAAGGGCCTACATTCTTTGTAGGCTACCACCATTCAATCATGCGAGACCAAACTCGTCAATCTGTCGTTATAAACGTATCAAGGCCGTAGCCAGCCAATAATTTCAGGGGGGGTTTGGTGAGCACATCCTCCAATTGCTGGAAGATAAAAAACATTATAAATGACAAACGGTTCTAGAAGCTCTCTGAAGTGTTTTTTTATGATAAAATAACCCCCTAGCTGCCGAAGGGTAGGAAATTTTCTAAATATTAAACACTTTTTGAAGCTCTGTGAGGTTTTTTATGGTAAACTAACCCCCAAAATGCCGAACGCTAGGAAAATTTCTAAATATTTAACACCTCTAGAAGCTCTTTGAAGTGCTTTTTATAATAACACAGCCGCCTAATTTGTATTTGTATTTTAATTTTTATATCGTTTGAACCATAAATAAAGCTATATATATTTTGTTCATAAAATTTCGCGGGGGGTTTGAACCCCCAAAAC
>CABEEJ010001201.1:23024-35302 GCA_901482245.1 Timema douglasi
ACACACACACAGAATTAGTGGCTCGGTAAATCATGTTGGTGGAAGATTGTCCCAAGGTATATCTCTTCGTATCATCGAGGAGAGGATTAAACAATTAAATCTTTTTTTATGTAGGGCGTGAATTGATCTTACAATTAGGGATAACCGAGAGCGTTCGTGATGCTCAAACCTGGCTCGTGGAGCAGATCAATTCTTTGATAGGGCGTCTTCAGAATCATGGAGTTAGCGTTGAAGATCACGTAGGTCTGCTATTAGACAGCACAGACTCCACGTCAATGCCTGTATTTGTTTCGTTTAGACGTGCAGATCAGCTTTACGTGCAGGCTGTGCTCCGAGACGCATGTGCGGTGACCACATGGTCGTCATCAGTGAGAAACAAGACGTTGGACTCAAACGGGTCGCCTAACTAGCACCTAGCTTGGAGCGTCTTGGTGATGTGTGGGACCTCATCGACTTCGCCGTCAACCAACGGGATATGTGGTTGACACCCGTCACACGATATTCAACGACTTGATCGACACACTCGTCGTGGATGTGTGCGACACGCTAACAGAATTGGCGGATGTCATTGATATCGAAAAGCCTACTGTGGAAACGCACATCAGAAACCTGGATCTTATCACTGCTACCTACTATACACGTCAAGTTGTCGGTTTGGACTATTACATGCTGGATTGTGCACTAAAGATAATTTTGCTAACACATCTGAGAGACACTGTAGAAAAACGTATGAACGAATATATGCGCATTCCTGTAAAAGTGTATAGTAAATATTATGTATGTCTGTGAAACCTTTAATGTATAATAAATATATGTTTTTTTATATCGTGCTTTTACTAACGCAAAACCTGTTTGTCCCTTACGAGTCTCGGCTTGTAGAACCACCAAGCATGACCTCTCCCAATCTATTCCTGTCTCGACTTGTCTTGTCGAACCACCAAACTGGCGCCAGGTATGTGTCATCAGGGAAAACCCAATGCGACATTATTCATGGTCGTGATCTATTCCGGGGGAGGGGAATGAGGGGGAATAACGGTAAATCAACTGAATGTGGAAAGTAGGTTAATTGACATCACAATACGCTTCTCACGGAAAATAACCTCAGGGAGGGGGATGTAGGTGAGGGAATAACGGTAAATCAACCGGATGTGGAAAGTAGGTTAATTGACATCACAATACACCACTCACGAAAAATAACCTCAGGGAGGGGGATGTAGGTGAGGGAATAACAGTAAATCAACCGGATGTGGAAAGTAGGTTAATTGACAATCACAATACACTACTCACGGAAACTAACCTCAGGGAGGGGGATGTAGGTGAGGGAATAACAGTAAAACAACCGTATGTGTAAAGTAGGTTAATTGATAGCTGTGGGGGGTGGAACGACAGGGCCACCACACTACTATTGACATGTTATTAGTATCGAATCCCATTGCAACACTCCCGAGTAGTGTTGTTCAACCGATTGCCACGGGACGATTCGAGTAGATGATTCGCTAAAAATTACTGGAGTAATTTTACTCAATTACTCGATTCTTAGAACTTCTCGATTTTTTCCATGTCTAGCTCCGGCTGAGTCTTTATGTTCTGCTCCTCCCTTTAACTGTACCGTTGACTGTACCGGTGAAAATACAGCACCGGTGCACGTGGGAACCGCCACTCTGCAATCACCGTGTTGACTCTTCTGCTACGTTACCGCACCGCAGCAACGGCCGTCGAAAAACGGCACGTGTAAACCCGCACTTAGGCCTACTGTTATCGCTCGCACACTACCGAATAACACGGGACCATGACTCAGTGGCGCATCTGTATACTTAGCTTAAGGTGGAAGTGTAGGGTACGCGAGATAATGGCAGTTATTTTTGCAGTTTTTATAGATAACTCTTTTTGTCAAATTTATTCAAATAACTTTCCAGTAAAAACATAGCGTTTAATTTTCTTCACATGGCAATATCCATGTGCGCAGGGAAAATTTAATTCGGGGGTGGGGTGCTAAGGGTTAAAAATCGTTAGTTTATGACATTATGTTAAGACTCACTATTAAGCCCTAATAAATATTAATATTGTTATTTTAAACAGTAGTTGTAAAACTGTATAAAATATAATTCATTCACGACCTTAGTTTACTTGGATGAGAGCTCACAAAGTTACTAGAAGTAATCCCTAATATATCCCTACGCCAACAGCTGACATCTGTCACTTTGTATAGCTGCAGTGAAAACAGATGTTAATACATGAATGTGATAGTTATACACAGAAATTTGGGCCAATATTATCTATATATTTATTTGAGGTCGGACACAAAGTTTATTTATCGTTTTATTCCACTTAAAAAAATTATTATTTACAGCACTTTCACAAATGGTCTAATGAAACTAGATTAAAAATGGTGACCGAAGAATTTAAACCATGTGGTTGAACATGACGGAAACAAGTTTTTTACGATGATGCAACCAAGTAGTGGATAACATTTTTTTATTAAGTTAAATATTTCGAAATACGATAAAATAATCATAAAATATTTTTTTATATTTAAAAAATTACAAATATTTAATCTTTTCCAAGTAAATACGATGTCTGTATTAAAAGGTATTAATGTACACACTATATTACACATCATAGATAACATTCCAAAATGAAGAATATGTTTTATAATAATAAGGCCTACTTTTAATTATGTTAAAAATATTGTTTCGAGTTGAATAAAAAGAGATCATTAAAAGTAATGAAAAAAGTATGAGAAAACTTAAATTTACGTTATTTTAAATGTAGAATATAAAACTTAAATTCATAGCAAAACAGTGCTCTTTTACAAGTGATGGCAACCCAAAACCTAAACATATGATTTTCGAACTGTCATCCAGGTTAAAACCTATCATGAACAGACTACAGAGGCTATTCGCCCGGGATTCTTTTTAATTAAATGCTTTTAGAAGTTATTTGTAGTGGTTCTTTCCTGGCACATTTTTGAAAAATGAATGCCTCTCTGAGTTTTTTGAAGTTTGATACAGGGTCATCTTTAAGCTTCTTATTAAAAAAAAGTCGTAAAATTTCAGAGTGGGAGAGGCGGGTTGATACTCTATAAACCCCTCTGCCTACACCCATGATTATATCAACAGTTGTTGAATAACTGTCAAGGGTGTCCTAGAATGTAATGACAACTTTTTCTCTTCATTTAAAAAGTTTGTTAACTAATGGTGCTATGTTCATGACAAATATTCAAGAACTGTTGATATCACCATGTGAGGAAAATTAAACTCTGTTTCTAATGAAGCAATATTTTATTTATTTAAGCCAAAAAAAGTTGCCATAAAAATCGCAAAAACACTTACCTTAACTCGTGTTTTCTATACTCCCACCTTAAGGGTTCCAGGGTGACATTCCTAGTCACAACCAAATTCTTGTCCTTGGTGAAACTAGGGGTTCCCCTTTCAAAACGATGAAATGGCAGCTGGGGGTTTGGAGGGGTTGCAAGTAAATGGGTGCTGTGTCTGTTCTAGAGTCAAGTTAGTTTGTAGAATGTGTGTGGATAGAGGGTTATTAAAGTTCTTATCACGTCGCTATTATTTTGAACTATGTTGACAGATCGTTATCGGGAAATAAACTAACATGTAATTAATAAGGAACGTTTATCAGAAACATTTCAAATAATAAGCACGATTTATAACAGATTTTTTAATAATCAGCTTGACTTTTATATAAAAAAAACGGAATTTTTCATTGGTGATTCCTTATCCTACCTTTAGTCACGGGTTTGTGTGTTTGATTAAAATTTATTTTCCTCATCCTCATTTCTTATATTTGTTCGTGTAATTTGTTTATATATCATACAAGCATTTAAGAGCGTGTCACTACAAAAACTAATGGAAATTCAAGTTGTTTTACATGAGCATTGCACACAAATGGAGTCATAGCTCACCAGCGTACGGGTCTGCGTAATTATGCAGGGATATATAACTTATATGAATCTATTTAGCACCAAGTCTTACTACCCGTTCGAGTTATACTAATACGTACACTATTGTGAAAGAGATGGTGATGATTGATTTTAAAGAAAGTGTACCCGTATTTACTTCGAGGTAGAGTGTCAAACCATGAAGGAGAAAACACCCTCAGTAGACCCAACCAAGATTCGAACACCAATCTCCCCGACTTCTTAGACCATTCAACCACCGAAGGGGGTGTAGGGAAATATAAATCAAGGGTATTGCAGGGGCAGAGCGTGTATTCGTAAAGGCTTTGATTATTATATTGTAGTTTTGAAGGTATTTGGTCTGCAGCAGACCCGGTGTTAGTGACACATTCAACCACCAAGCGCTGTATTCGAAAAGTGAGCTGTGAGAAGAAAACTGGAATCACCATTATTGATTTATTTTAACTCGTTTGATAACTTCAAAAATTAAAGATACATTTTTCAAAACAAATAATCTCTAACCGCCACTGGTTTGGAGTTCCATTTGGGAAAATAGTATCGAGGCTATAAGAAATATAAGAAAACGAAAAGGTGGATACGCGGATAAACGTCAGGCTCGTATAATACATTTTACGGACAATGGAAGGTCGGGATTTGAATCCCAGCTGGTTATATTTGGATAGTTTTACTTGAATTGTTTCCCCTACTCTTTACACGCGGATGTGGATACATTTACTCTAACTTATACTATTCTCATCCCCACCTCATTAGTGTAAGTATGTGGATAACCTGCATGGGTATTAAGATGTAAAGTACAAATATACGAGCCAATCTTCATAGGAAGACAGCTAGGAAAGTTACTAGATCTATTTTCACGTATTCATACGTCAAGTCATGTGATCTGCAGCTGCAACTTTTGATAGATATTACCAATACCTATTGCATAACATTAATAATTTGGTAAAATGTTATCAATGTTGAACCAAAAAAATTGTATTTTTTAACTGTTCTTTCTATGAAAGTTGAACTGAACTTTACAAAAGAAAAACTCCAGCCCGTTGTGAACCATACCGACTGAGCGACCGCCACCGTTAACGACGATAGTGCCAACATTTGCTGATAGAGGGTGTTAACGAACCATTCAGGCATTAATCTCAGTTTTCTAGACTTGAGCTGCTACCTATTTATTCAGGTGACTGAGTTTGACCCCTTTCCAGACCCACTGATTCACAGAAAAAAATCTGGAGTTTACTTGACAAAACAAACCTAAAAATCGTAATTTATGCCACGATGCGTCGTAAAAGTATCGAAACCGAGGCTATCACATGTGAGAAAGTGTCCACATGTCGTGATAGTTCTAACGTAGGATGAAAGTGATATCTGCATATGTGGCCGAGCAATCCGGATCGCGTGCGGTTGTATCAATTATACGGGCTGCCCCGGATGAAAGAGAAAGGCTTCGTTATGTGTGCATGTGTGTACAAGAACAAACATGTGTGTAGTATTGAAGCATGACTTCAACAAACAAACACGTTTGGTTTCGAACCAAGCGAATATATTCGTCTAGCCATATTATAATAATTGTTTGCTAAAATATAATTAATTTCATTTCTATCAGTACAGTCAATACAAGGGTTATGAAACTATCTACCTGCATTGGTGGACGTGCGGACTAAGCGTCAAACTCATCTAGTCTGGTTTGTCAGTCACGAGGAGATTTGTGTTCGAATCCATGTAGGGCCTAAAATCCCGGTTGGGTTTATTCAGGGTGGTTTTTACTGAATGGTTTTCCACTCTCTTTCCAGGCAAATGCTGGTAGATTACCTCTAAAATGCTTCCTTCCACATCCCTACCCCATTAAAGTAATTATCATATAAAGAATTAATTACTTAACCGCTTTGGTGGTCGCATGATCTAAGATCTACCCTCACAGTAGACTAGACTGCCTATAACGAGGAGATCGAGGTTCAAATCTCGGTCGGGTGTACTGAGGTTGGTGTTTCCAAATTGGTTGCATTCTTCCTCCACGCAAAAGTAGGTGTACCTCCTATAAATATCCATCGCTAAAACCGTAAACGCCATTAGTACATAAGTGTATAGCCCAAACGAGTAGTAAGACGTGGCGCTAATAATAATAATAATAATAATAATAATAATAATAATAAAGTACTTGACATTAATGATAGGAATTGGGAGACTAGTTGAGAGAAAACATGCAATAACTCATCTGGGTACTGGACGGAAAGTCACTTTTGTGGTAAAAAAAACCCCCGCTCAGATCTGGGACTAGAACTCAAATAAGAATTATACACGCCAGTGCAATACGCTGGCGCTGAGCTAGATACATCCATATAATACATTCACGATCTTAGTTTACTTGGATGGTAGCTCAAAAAGTTACTAGAAATAGTCCCTAATGTAACCCTACGGCCTACGCTAACAGCTGACATCTGTCACTTTGGATAACTGTAATTAAAACATAGGGTAATGTATGAATGAGATAGTGAACCACAGTAATTCAGGCTAATATTATTTATATAATATTTGAGGTCAAGCACATAGCTTATTAATTAATAATTATCATTTTATTCCATTTAGAAAAATATTATTCACAGCACTTTCACAAAAGGTCTAACGAAACTAGCTTCAAAATGGTGACCGACGAATTTAAACCATGGGATTGAACATGATTGAAATAAGCTATTTCTAATGATGCATCCACCAAGTGGATGAAAATATTATATTCGGTTAAATATTTCGAAATACAGCAAAATAATCATAAAATAATTTAATATATATAAAAACATGACAAGTATCTTCTCTTTTCCACTTAAATAAGATGCCTGTATTAAAAGGTATTAATGTATGCACTATACACATAGTCAATAACGTTCCAAAACGAAGAATAAGTACTTTTAATTATGTTTAAAATATTGTTTCGGATCGGATAGAAATAAGTAATTAAAAGAAACGAAATAGTGTGAGAAAACTTAAGTTTACGTTATTTTAAATGTAAATTATAGCATGTAATTAAAAAACTTAACATCCATAACAAAACAGTGATATTTTACAAGTGTTGGCAACCCAAAACCTAAACATAAGATTTTTAAACTGTCATCTAGGTAAAAACCTATTGTGAACAGACTATAGGAATTGTATTCAGTTTAATAAACCATGGCGTCAGACTGAAAACGAGCCCGACTGACCGAACATCCACCATTTGTTGGAAAAGATAGTGCCAACTTCTGCGGATATAAAGTGTCATGTGGCTAGCACAACAAACCCTCCGTTAATCAGAGTTTTATAGACTGGAACCGCCACTTTTTCATCCAATTAGCTCCTCATTTGTCCTCACTAGACCGAGTTGATCCCTTTCCAGCCCCCACTACTTCAAAGATAATCTGGAAGCGCCGGGGAGTGAACCCGGGAGTGGTACTTTTAGATCTGTGACAGGGAAATCTCCGAGCACTAGACCAAAAAGGCGGCCATTCATTAGATAAACGTAGGTAAATATTAGTCCGTTTTATGATAGCAATCTTGCGAAGACTTTTCAACAGGTAGAAACATTTTCTCCGGGACCACAACAGGACAATACGTCCTCTTTTTGAGACTTAACCCTTTTTATCCATGAGGATTATTTTTATGCGGATTTGTAAGCAAAAATGTTGCCAGGAATTATATTTTAAAAATCAGTTCATGTATATTAATTACTATTAGTTATATTATATTTTAAAAGAGCCTCATTGTCGGTATTTAATAATAATAGAGGTATCTACCTGGTTCCCCGAGGATTCTCGTAGGCGGTCATAGAAACGCCGTTCTTCAATTTTGGGTAAAGTTTTTTCTCTATGCGACTGATATGGTAGACATTTGTTATGAGGATACTTTTAGAAAATACAAACTTTATTTTGTTGTCAACATTGATCACATTCTATTATTTTATTACTGTTATTTATATTATTATTATTATTGTTATTATTATTATTACTATTATTATTATTAGCACCGCGTCTTACTACCCGTTCGGGCTATACGTACTTACGCTAATGTGTAATGGTAGGGTGATTGTGAGATGAAATGGAGGACATACAGTTTAACGTGGAATCCGAACCACGGTGGAGAGTTGGCATTCCACACATTCACAAGTTTTGATTAATACAAGTCTTGTCAAAGGTGAAGGAAGGGTTTGGCAATCTGATAAATCTGTGCCGGGACCGAGGATTGAACCCCGGACCTCCATCACAGAAGTCCGACACCTTACCCCTAGACCACCAGGTCACCCTGCTATTTATAGTTATTAATAATATATATCAAAAATGAGAGCTAGAAAGATAGCATGTATTGACGTATTAACACGTCAAAGTGGATCTCGTAACTTGTCCAGTTGTCAGATAAGGTTCTTCCTACGAAAATGGAACAATACAAAGCTATTCAAATTCCAAACTCATGGCTATCGATGCCAAATAATCCGACCGGAATCGAACCACACGCCATTGAACAAGAAGAATGAAAGTGACCGGGTGCCAATCAAGGTAGGTCAGGCGCGCGCGCACAAGAATATGATCACGATTCCCTCAGAGTCAAACAGTTACCCCTTTGATTTTCCAGAAGAGCAGTCATGCGGGGGATTTTAGGGCATGCGTTTGACCTACTTAGTCCTCTCTCCATGTAACCGCAGTGTCTTCTCCGGCAGACATCCACTCGTGGCTTAGAGCTCTCATCTGCAACACACACCAAGCTTCCACTCAGACAATCAGCGGCCCCCTACCGGCCTCTTCGACAGGTACCTCACACACGTCATTATAATATATGCTCTCATACAATATTATTAATCTAGGATGGGAGGGAACGCGCGTGAATATCAATCTTTTTTCTTAAGTTTTTGTGACATAAAATATTTTTTCTTTGCTATTTTTTTTTAGCGCTGCGTCTTACAATCTGTTCAGTTTATAAGTATGTATTATAATCACTCTTAAGGGGTATAGAAGAGGCAGGATGCATTTTAGAGGTGATCTACCCACGTTCACTTGCGTGGAAAGAGAGTGGGAAACCATTTAGGAAACACACCCGTCAGTAAACCAGATCTCTCCGTAATCAGCAGGACAGTATAACACGTAAGTAAAAGGCTTAGACCATTCTGTCATTGAAGCGGGTAAATTAAATACTGTACTACATAAGTAAGTAGGTTTAATATAATTTGTTACACATGGTAACATCAACGGTTCTTGAATTTCTGTCGTGAGGCATTGCGTAATTTGACTAGTAATAATCCTCTTCATTTAAGATGGGATAGAAGTGGACGTAAGAATAGGCCAGCGTTTTTGCAGTTTTTATGGCCAAATATTTTATTTTAGGTCAAACCAAATAAAACATTGCTCCACTACAAGCGTAGAGTTTAATTTCTTCACATGTTTATATCAACAGTTCTTGAATATCTGTCATGAACATAGCGGCAATAGATGAGAAAATTTTTAAAAGAAGAGAAAAGTTTGTCATTAAATTCCGAGACACCGTTGACAGATATTCAAGAAATTTTGAGGTCACCATGTGAAGAACATTAAATTCTGTTTTTACTGGAGCAATATTTTATTATTTTGGCCAAACAAAAGTTTTGCCATAAAAATAGCAAAAACACTGGTCTTAACTAGCGTTCCCTTCCATCTCACCTTAGAACGGTTCTTCACCCGTTTCAGTAGCCGCGTGGTCTAAAGTGTCACTTTCACAATAGACTGGGAGTGCAGACGATGGGGAGATTGGGGTTCGACTTCCAGTCGGATCAAAGTTGTAATTAGTAATTAGGCATATAATCAGAACGAGACGCGGTGCTAAAAACAGATTCTGGTCAGATGCCGCAATAAGAATGACCACTATTCGCAAACAGTTGATATTACTACTCGTAAAAAAAATTAATAAACTTATACTGAAGCAATGCTTTATTTATTTTGGCCAAAATTGTTTTTGCTATATAAACTTTTAAAATATGGACCTTAACTTGCTTTATCTCCCAACCCACCTTAAGAGCGCCATATACTTGAAGATCCTCCCACTGAGGTATTTCTAATGGAAAAGCAGTTTTAAATCTTCAAAACACTAAAACAACCCTCAATTATCAAAACATTTTCTGTAGTGACACCGTTAAAATACATTAAGGCAAATTTTCACAAATTTTCTCATATTGTGTATTATAGCTCCGAAGAAAATTTTCAAAAATATGTTTGTAGTAAACTACCCTTAAATAAGTTTTACTCATAAAAACAAACATAGTATTGTTTTTCTAATAACAATAATTACTAATTTTATATATATATTTTTTTTCAAACCAAATTGTTCAAATATATTTAACCAAATTCAATTTTTCAAAAATAAATTATTTGTTAACTACCTTAAAATTATTTGTTAATTGTAAAATTAAAAACGTAGTCGTATTTACAATGAAAAACAATTTCCACATTCCAATTTTGAATTCAATCTTCAAGGCAAGTTTACAAAACATTCGAATTTTCTATGATTCGTTGTAACTAAACTACCCTTAAATTAATTTATTTTAGATAAATAAAAATATTTTCATTGATTCATAAAATAGTTTTCCGATACTAATTTTGAACCTAATCGCTAAGGTCATTTTTTTTAAATATTCAAATTTAAAAAAACATCCGTAAACTACCCAAAACAAAATTACCCCTCTCCTCCTAACCCCCTAGCCCCCTCAAAATAAGTTTACAAGTTTATTTGTCAAACACTAACCAGATATACATTTTAAGTAAAATTGTTATAGCCATTTTCAAAATAATTCAAATTTAAAAAAATCTCTCTTCAGAAACGACCCTTATCAATTTTTTTTTAACCAAAACAAAGTTTACAGGGTTATTTGTCATGTCATACAATCTCAAGATATCCATTTGAAACCATCGTCAGAGCCACTAAAAAAATTATTCGTCAGTAAACTACCCTGAATTGAAGGGGTATGGTATAAAACAACAACATGGTATTGTATAGCCATATTAAATCTAAATATCAAGTTTGAAAAAGATCCATAAAACAGTTTTAGAAAATATTTAGATATATAAATACAATTTTTATACGCGTTAAATGTACACTATCAAATAAATTATTCAGGAAACTTAAGGGGTAGCTGCTGTGTATTTCAGGAATAAGAGTATGTATTAGCTTTCATTTGGTACATTCAACCCCAAAAGTTTATCAACTGTCTATTCCAAAAGATAAGGAAGAGAAAGGTATTTATATTAAGTGCATCCGTATTAGATTCTATAGAGGACGGGAAAACCACAATAATAGATTGGCTGGTGAAAACAATTACCAATAAATTCTCCCCGGATTTAAACCCTGACCTCCCCGTCGAGTGTGACCGAAAACAATGCGAGTTTGAAAACTTTAGACCGATTGAAAATCAACCCGCGGGACCTTTGGACTATTCAATGCATTCCGCGAGATGATTCCTAAAATGAAACAGATTTAATATACACACACACATATATATTTATATATATATATTTGTGTGTGGTTGTATAATTCTATGAGGATTTTAAAATTCAGTTCGTAGGTGACCTTGTGGTCTAGGGGTAAGGTGTCAGACTTCTGTGCTGGTGGCCGGGGTTCAATCCTCGGTCACGACACAGATTTATCTGATTACCAAACCCTTCCTTCACCTCTGACAAGACATCTTGTGAATGTGGGGAATGCCAGGCCTCCACCGTGGTTCGGATTCCACGTTAAACTGTAGGTCCTCCATTTCATCTCACAATCACCTTACCATTACACATTAGCGTAAGTGCGTATAACCCGAACGGGTAGTAAGACGCGGTGCTAATAATAATAATAATAATAATAATAAGATGCAGTTGTATTGTGGGACTCAGGCAAGTCGTAGGATAGCGGGGAATGGCCTATTTTACAGATCATAAGCTCAGGGACCAGGAGTATGATAACAGTTTTCCTCTAACTTGCACTTAATCACCTAAAAGGCTATCCGCTTCGATGGCCGCGTGGTCTAACGCGCTATTCTAGTGTTATACTAGACAGCCGAAGACGGGGAGATTGGGATTTGATTCCAGTCGGGTGCACTGAGAGTGTCCCCCTCCCCCTAAATGGCTTTTCACTCTTCTTCCAATCAAATGCGGGTGCACTTCCTCTCAATTAAACCTTCCTAATCCCTAAACCATTAGTGTAACTAATACATAGTAGTATAACCCGAACGGGTAGTATGACGCGGTGCTAGTTTAAAAAACAAACTAAAAGGCTTCTAACCCCTATGAAAAACATGTCAGGCCTACAAGGCCTACCTTGGAAAGCGTAGAGCCCTGGTCCAAACTTCGTTTGCGAGGCCCTAAGTTATCTGCCTGCCCCC
>CABEEJ010001201.1:35374-66735 GCA_901482245.1 Timema douglasi
TTACTTTTTTTTTAATGTAATTACATAAGTTTACACCTATTCTGTATACCAATTTTATATGTATAAGGTATCAGTAAGCTGGCTAAAAGGTAAACATATATAATAATTAATGCAAGACGCAGTGTTTTTGTACTCATAAGGGTTGATTTCTCCCCATCCTTTGGTCATATTTTCTTCCCCAACAAACATTATCTGTATAGAGGTAGAAAGAACAACTGGGCCAAGTTTGAATTAAATCGGTTAATGTGTTCAAGAGTTATTGTGAGACATATCCACCACAGTTATACAGACAAATGCAAAACGGTGGAGTTAAAACTAAGAACTCGCTTCACTCGTTCAATAAATCAAACCATATGATTATATTTTTATTTACCTTTACATTCTGTAAATATTTTCTATGTCACCTATACACGGAGCCTACTATACAAGCAAACAAGCAATAATTCCCCTTCCCCTCCCCTCTGTCACCTAAGCAGGAACGGAACTCTTCAAATCGTGGGGCTCTGTGTGGCCATAACGTTTGCACACCCCTAAGAGCAGCCCTGCAGGCTTTCGCCTGTACAGTAGCCCCATGACTTATTTGGTGCTGATTGACAGCTCACAGATGACAGCTGACGGCTTTGAAAAGTTACCAGACCAAATTATGTATCCCTACGCCGAATCATATGATCTGCAAAAACATGTGTTTAACAGCTGTCACTTCTAACAGTCAACATTTAGGTATATACCTAAATGTTGACTGTCAATTGTCAGCTGTGAGCTGTCAGTCAGCACCAAAGAAGCCATGGGGCTACTGTATATCCCTGGACTTGGACCCAACATCTTCCCCTTTCCTTTCCCCCTTCCCTGCCTTCGCTCGGGACCTGGGTGACGAGGGACATGGTGGACCATATGTGCCAAATAAATATCTTCGAATCAATTTTAGCGGGATAGCTTGCAGCCAACGCGACAACAGCCCACTAGTTACATAATACCTTTGTATGTAAAGTAGCCCCGTGGCTTCTTTGGTGCTGACTGACAGTTCACAGCTGACTTCTGACAGTCATCATTTAGGTATATACCTAAATGTTTACTGTTAGAAGTGACAGCTGCTAAACACATGTTTTAGCAGATCATATGATTCGGCGTTGGGATACATAATTTGGTCTGGTAACTTTTCAAAGCCATCAGCTCTCAGCTGTGAGCTGTCAGTCAGCACCAAAGAAGTCATGGGACTACTGTACATAAAAACTAAAGTAACTGAAGAGATTGGGGAAATAATGAGCTATGTCACAGCCACTCTAACTTTTATAGTTAATATTACTTGTGTATTGATTTTTGAAATATCATAATTTGAAGAGCAAAGGAATGATCATTATTTAGTCAGTCACATAAATTATGGATTTTCTAAAGCCTTACATATTTATATATACTTTGTGGCATAGCCAATTATTACCCTTTAGCCCTTCATGCACATTTACAGTCTAATAAAAATCAAACATTTATACTTGAAATTCAGTTTTATTGTCATCCATGCTTTAGGAATAGGTTTTTCCTTTTAACTTGAAAACAGCTATTAATTAAAGTGTGTTTAATAAAAATATAGATTTTAACTTGGATCGGTGAGCACACGGTTTAAAGCGTCTGATCTGGGTTTTTTCCTGTGACGAGGAGGGGGTTCGAATTTCGGTCAATTGTAATTACTGTTTTTTTATTTATTGTTTTCCACCCTCCCCCCACGAAAATGCAAGCACACTGATATTCGTTTGTAAAAAAAAATTCACATTTTTAAGTTAGGAAGTCATAAAACGTCATAATTGATCATGGGCTAATCTTGAAGAGGAAATATTTACCTATCGCAATACTTTATCTAAACGAGCAAGTAAAGAAATGTCACGTATGAAAGGTTCAGTATCGTGTCTTGGGGTGTTGCCAGAGTAATCAGAGCGTTTTGAAACTGTACCTGTAATCTGTTCTCATCAAATCAGTCGCCATTTGTTCAGACATAAATGGTCTATTTTTTTACATTCAGTCCAATTTTCATATGAAGAGCCTTATCTGATAGCTAAAAAAAATTACTATAGCTACTTTCGCTTATCCATACGCCAAGTCACGTGATCTGCAGCTGTCACTTTTGATATATATTACCAATACCTTTAAATTAACACTGATAATATAGTAAACTTATATCAATATTGACCAAGAACCAAATGGGTTTGTAAGCCTATTTTCTAAAAGGATCTTCATATGAAAATTGGACTGAACCTTACTTATAAAATGTATTTCTGTTAATAAATGGCCAATGAATTTTCTACTGAGTAATGAAGACAATTCTCTGGTACAGCTCAATCTAAGTCTGCTTACCCTGGCAACATTCCAAGACACACCACTGGAAGTTTAGTACATGTATGTTTTAATATACATGTATACATATTCCCCGCAAGTAATTCATATTTAGTCAGGAGCCTTAGCTCAATCTGGCGGCGTGTCTGTCTCCTGAGATGAGAGAACGGGGATGGATTCCCGGCGTTGCCGAAAAATGTATGCTCGGTGAAATGTAGGTTTCCCCTTTCACGGTGATAAATTAACGGCCAGAGGATTGGATGTTGTTGTGTCTGTTCTAGAGTTAAAACTTTTTTATATGTCATGCGCTGATATAATCAATCGTTTAAAAAAAAATCACGTTAAATACTTGAAATAAGAATTAATAATTTAAACTTGACGATTAAGGAGTGATCCCCTTACGATCAAGCCGTTGATATATCTGGTTGTGAAATAAAAAGTCAAATACAGGCGCGTAACGAATTTCTTTCAGCGAATGATGAACGTTTCCCGTCGTTATATGTTAATTATCCTTCGGGGTCGTTCCTGTTTATCTCACTTTCACAACGATGTTCCGACCATTGTACGAGGTAAAGAGAGTGGAACGTCAACCATCCTTAGCCGCACGACCAACTTCCTTCTTCTGTTCATGCTACTCTCACCGGCTTCGCGTCGAGACCTGGAGACGGCGCAAAGTGGGGAGTTTTCAAGAAAACCTGGTCAAAACACCTAAGACCATATTTATCGACTTATAAACTCTAACTAAGGGGGGGTTTAGGGGTCGCTGATTACAGATCCGATATCAAAATTACGAAATTATTATTATTATTAGCATCGGCTCTTACTACCCGTTAGGGTTATACGCTTTAAGTACTAATTACGCTAATGGATTAGGAATGGGGAAGGTTGAATTAGAGAAAGTAAGTAAGCCCGCATTTGCGTGGAGGGAGAGTGGAAAACCATTTAGGAACCACCCCCTAGTTCACCCGACCGAGATTCGAACCTTGATCTCCCCGTCCTCATCAGTCGATCTCAACACGACTAGCGCGTTAGCCAACTATGACACCGAGGAGGGTATTATTATTATTATTATTATTATTAGCATCGCGTCTTACTACCCGTTTGGGTTGTACGCATTTACGCTAATGTGTAATGGTAGGGTGATTGTGAGATGAAATGGAGGACCTACAGATTTGACGTGGGATCCGAACCACGGTGGAGACCTGGCATTCAACACATTCACAAGATGTAGTTACGAAATTAAAAAGGGCCGATCCAATATGGCTGATCAAAACTACAAAAAATATTCTGAAAGGTCTATGTCTAAAAATGAGTGGTTGGGGGTTTTTCAGGGTTTATAATTAAGAATACAAAGAATTTATCAAATAAACATAATTTTTAATATCAATAGCATAACTTACATCATTTATTTGCTTGTGCCCAACATGAAAGCCCATACCAAAGTATAATAAGGAAATCAATTAGCACAGATAATTTGATAGAAAAATATAGACTATTATAGCTACAAAAAGTGTACAAAAATAAAAATTGAAAATTGCTAGGTGAAAACGAATGACAATTTACATACAGTACATGTACTGCATATAATACAGTATATTACTTGGAATCTGAGTCAGACAGGTTTTTTTTTTAGAAATCTGTGACATTTCTTCTGATTGCTCCACAATCCACATTTGTAGAAGTTTTAGGTCCTCTGCCGGAAGCTGTTTTAATTTTCTTTGTGGTAGCTTTCTAATACTGGATTAAATAACCGAGCTATTATATTTTGTTAGTTACGGTTATAGCTGCATCTAAAAATCATATTCTTTAAAATGACACCTGGACTTTCATCCCAGACTCCGCATTAAAATATGAGTGAATTATTATTATTAGCGCCGCGTCTTACTACCCGTTCGGGTTATACGCACTTACGTTAATGTGTAATGGTAGGGTGATTGTGAGATGACCACGGTGGAGGCCTGGCATTCCCCACATTCACAAGATGTCTTGTCAGTGGTGAAGGAAGGGTTTGGTAATCAGATAAATCTGTGCTGGGGACCGAGGATTGAACCCCGGACCCCAGCACAGAAGTCGGACACCTTACCCCTAGACCACCAGGTCACCAATATGAGGGAAGAATGACCCTGAGCACGGGACGATTCCTGGATAGCTCAGTGGTCAGAGCATTGGAATACTTAGCCATAGGTCCTGGGTTCGATTCCCATGTGTAGGTGGCATTTTTCCATTTAAAGTTTCTGATATTATTCATCCACGGATCTGAAGAGATCATCAACCAATTGAAAAAAAATCTTCCATCGTCTTTATTTGTTTGTAAAAAATTTCAAAATTTAATAAAACCTGAACCCGTTTACCGATTATTTCTAAACTCAATATCGAGCAGGTTTATACCCTAACCTATTTGTACGGAAAGTTACTTTTTGGTAGTTGAAAATTTACAAAAGTTATAGCGAAAATACAATTTTCAATGCAAATTTAAAAACTTTTAAAAAAAAGCTTCAAGCAAAAGGATTAAACTCGGAAAGTTAGTAGATATTAGCAGCAATTTTTTTTGCAAATTCCAGTCACCAAGACAACAAACTAAAAGTACATTATCACAATTTAGGTGAACGGTGCGGAATGCCTAACTAAAACTCACATTCAAATGCGATAAAGCCCCTATTTAATTATTTTTACGACCTCATATTTTTATATGGAATTTGAACGTATAAATTATTTTTTTTAAATTAGTAAAATAAAGTAAAATTATAAAACATAGCTCCAGGAATAAAATACATTCTGTACAATTGGATTTTCATAAGTATTACACAAATTATATCCACTTTGGTGTGGCGCAGTATTTGGCATTACCGTAGCGCGGCACTTCAAACGGAAACAACGGTAGTTTTGGACTGAAGTAGAGTCTCAGATAGTTGGAATATCCCAACTAACACTATTTTAGGCAGGGATTATCTTTAATAATTGAAACCCCACCAAAAATAAAGTCGAAATTTGAATTCTAGGTTGTGGCCACCTTTTCAGTAAAATTCCCCACTGTGCGGCGGCCTATACTATACTCTATTAGGCTAATTTCACACCAAAACAGTCTGGTCTAATCAGACGCTCCTAGATCCAACTGACTGGTTCGACATTGTGCACGTCAGAATGATTTCAAACTGAATACTTCACGTCCAATCCAATCTAGTCAATTCAAGACTGGTCTCAACTCATCAAGTTGAATTTCTGTCAGTCTTTGTGCTAATTATGTTTACTTCAATGTTGACCTCAGTGGTCTTACGGTAAAGACCCGATGTTCATAGGTTCAAGCCCTGCTGAGGTTGACGATTTTTTTAAAGTGATAGACATCTGTAGAAGAATTTTCTTTGGAGGGGAAGTAAAGCTGTTGGCCCCATATTGATTGTGTTATAATAAATAACCTTGGAAGATATGTGAAAATACCTTCCTCGGCAAAATTAGTAAGCTCTTTCTCAATAACTCATAGAATTTAATTGCGGAAGGCAATGGGAAACCACCGCGCTGTCTAAACTTCCCTAGTTTATGTGTTTTACCAGATGGTGCGGACCAACACTAACCAGCTAATGGGCTGAGTGCATGTCTTGCTCGAAACAACCTTAGGGTTGGAAACTCTTCATCATGTTTACTTCACTACTATTTCGGTTTCATTTCGGTCAAGGTTACCATGCATTTTTAATAAAATATGTTATTATTTTTTGTTAGAAATTATAGTGAAATATACGACCATCAACAACAGATGGTTGAAAGTACCGAAAGTATGTCTTCCTAAAATAATAGGATGAACCCATGATTTTCCTTTCTGTAGTTTTTCTTTTCATTTTTTTTAAGGATAATCCTATGAAGACTAATGCATATAGTTAATAATTACACATCAATCTCATACAAAGCTAGTTGACTGAATAAAATAGTTGTATCAATTTGTCCCGATCTAGACTGATTTAATGTGATTGGTGGTATTTGACTGGACTGAACTTGACTTAATTGGACTGGGTTGGTATTAAATCAGCCTTAAGCGATTTCGCCTACTTGGTGAATTCAAAACTATTTCACTAGGCAGGTTGCATCCTTCTTGAAGCACCTAAGCACTATCACACTTTGACGCCAATGTATGAAATAGAAACAGAGGTAAGACATTGAGTTAATCCTGCATAGATCTGTTTATCTGGTAATAACACCTCCCCTCTTCCACTAACAGATATAAACACTCTAATATTTGAGCCTGGACAGCATTGACTGGCATTTCAAAATTACTATTTTCTTGTTGGTGAGCTGGTGGTCTAGGGGTAAGGTGTCAGACTTCTGTGCTGGCGGCCGGGGTTCAATCCTCGGTCGCGGCAAAGATTTATCTGATTACCAAACCCTTCCTTCACCTCTGACAAGACATCTTGTGAATGTGGGGAATGCCAGGCCTCCACCGTGGTTCGGATTCCACGTTAAAATGTAGGTCTTCCATTTCATCTCACAATCACCCTACCATTACATGTTAGCGTAAGTGCGTATAACCCGAACGGGTAGTAAGACGCGGTGCTAATAATAATAATAATAATAATATTTTCTTGTTTCCTATACTATTTAAACAAATGCTTCCATGGACTTATTTAACCTACATCCTGGCTTGAAGGTTCTTGCAGGTCATGTCTGTGAATAAACCAAATAGATTGTTGTAGAGGATTTAAAAAAGGTGCATTTACAACAACAAAAAGCACTTCAGGGTCAATGTAAGACTTTTTTTTAGAATTATTTAATAATTTATAGTTTTTTTGTTTTAATGTTATACCTTTAAAATTCATTGAATAAACTTAAATACATTAACATAAGAAATTCTATCTTGATTTTCCGAGATATCACAGGTAGACGTCCTTAAGGTGGTATGGAAGGGAACGCAGGTTAAGGGGGCTGCATAGATAGCCAAGATATTGCCAATCAGATGTTGTGCTTAGTAAATATTGACAAAAAACATTTAACAGTGCAAAAATATAGCTCTTTACTACTGCCTGATTTTATTTATTTTTAATTAAAGAAAAAAAATTGTTTATAAGTCACAATGCCTACACCATCACCCCACTTCATCTCCTCGTCGTGTGCATTGTGCTATCATATCACCAACATCATTATCATCATCATCATCATTGCAACAATAATAATGGAGAATAGTAAGTACACTAAAGTGTACAATGTACTTTATTTTTTGGTAATGTCTTACTGTGAGTATTTTATCAATTAGACTTTACCATGTTTATGTATGTTACATGAATACCACGTTATATAATAGTTCGGTATTATTCATGGTTTCAAGTAAACGCGGTAGATCTAGGAACGTGTTACCTGCGGATATGGGGGCCCTACTGTACACGTGTTTGGTTGGTATTTTTTGGAATATTGTACAGTCACTATCGATGGGGAAAGTTGGGGTTCAATTCTGGTCTGTGTGTATTTTCTAGTTTTATTTCACTATCATGATTTTTGTCATCCTCTGTGAGCTAAAGTAAGTGGTTTTATGACTTCTCTCTCCAAACCATTTAAATGTTTCAGATACCGTTTTGAGAATGTATAGAGAGTCTTTGATTCTGTTTCTTCTGGCGATGTCCTTACCAGATAATGGGTATGGAATTACAAGACCCCTGAAGCAGACATCAAGAGGTAAGTGATACTTTTTGTTTGTACAACTTGTATTACTACCCATTCAGATTCATTATGTGTGAATCAACAAAGAGTTTAATTGGGCTCTAGCCTGCTTCGATGGCCACATAGTCCAAGGTTTCAAACTCACAATAGACTAGGCTGCCAATGACAGGGAGATGTTCAAATTTCAGTCAGGTGTACTGAGGGTGTTTATTTCTAAATGCTTTTCCACTCTCCCTCCACGCCAGTGTTTGTACACTGGCTCTAGATTCAACCTTCCTTATTCCTTATTATTATTATTATTTAGCACCGCGTCTTACTACCCGTTCAGGTTGTACGCTTTAAGTACTAATTAGGCTAATGGATTAGGAATTTGGAAGGTTGAATTAGAGGAAGTGAACCTGCATTTGCGTGGAGGGAGAGTGGAAAACCATTTAGAAAAGAAAAAAGTTCACCCAACCGAGATTCGAACCTCGATCTCCCTGTCCCCAGCAGTCGAGCTCAACACGACTAGCGCATTTGCCAACTATGCCACCGAGGCGGGAGAAAAATATTCCTAACTTATTAGCTTGGTTAGTAAATATGCATATAACTTTAACAGGTGTTAAAAATAAAATTTAAACTGTTTGATAGGTGTAGTATATTGTCTATAGCAGCAGTTATCAAATATTTTTAATATTGTACCCCTTGGTCATGACTAAAAGTTTAACGTACTCCTAGGATAAAAATACTCAAAATGACAAGCTTTAAAAAATATGACCTAATAGTAAATTATTGATCTATTTAATCTATTGGGAAAAAATATTCGTAATCATAATATTTCAAATGTGAGAGAATCCTACTGTTATAGCCTTTACATTATCTCTTATTGATAATTGTTATGATCAGTTAAAATACCATTATCTTACTGTACAAAGTTTTATAAATTTTCTTCACAAATTTGTTTTAAAATAAAGAAAAAAAAGTAAACCCCAAACACCATATTTTCCAATCAAAATTTTTAATATATCATGAATCTCAAACTTTTCAATGAGAGGGGTGTGGCAGCATGGCTTGGTACAATCTTTGATGTCCGTTTGTCCAGATGAAACTTTCAAGCGGAAGCCGGCTCCAAATTTAACCTGTTGCGGTATTTTTTTAATTTTTTTTAGGTACACAATGGATGAAAAACCACCCTCACAGAGATATGTTGATGACAAAGGCATCATAAACTGCTAATGTAGAATGTGTCAAATAGAGGATCAAACATTCTCCGAAATCAATCTCCACCCAAGAAAATACAGGAAAAAGAGGGGTGGTAATAACCAGTTAACGGTAACTGCCAACAATTAGAGTTTTCCATAAGTCCCCTGTTATTTTGTTAACTTTCCCTTGAGAGCTACTCACATACCTCCTGAAAGTTACCCCAGTTTGAGAACCACTGGTCTAGAGGGTTACCATTCATGATACATGCATATGTACTTTTTTTAAATTTAGCACTCCATCTTACTACCTGTTCAGGTTCATATGTACTATTTACGCTAAGGTGCTGGGGATAAGAAATGTTAAATTAAGGTTGAATTTCTAGAGGAAGTATACTCACCATTTGCATGAAGAGAGAGAGTGGAAAATAGATTAGAGGAAAAAATCCTCAATTCATCCAACCAAGATTCAAACCCCAAAACCCCTGTCATCGGCAGTCCAATCTATTGCAAGAGTGAATGCCTTTGGACCATTCTACCACCAAAATAAGTGGTTTCAATGTACAAATGATAACGTTATAGTTAAATAAATGATTAAGATATGTAGTGAATTTGAGTAGAGTTAATACTTTCGTAAATTTCATTGGAACACCAAGGTATATTTGACTATTAAACTTGTTAATTTAGTTTGAAAACGGAGTAAGAGGGAACTAAGTGGGGTTTGAATTAGAAAAATAATTCCATATTTTATTTTATTTTGTCTAATTTTAGGTAAATGTTATCCTAAGCACCTTGTACAGTTTTTTATTTTAAGACCTTTATGAACATATTAACCAATATGGTGATACATTTCCAGATGCCAGAGTTATTGGCAAGCCTGCGGCACCAGACCGCTGTGCGTTCAGGATAGAGACCACGTTAGAATCTATGCGAAGAAATAGTTTTGCCAACACCATCACTTCTGCCTCTCCTCATAGCACCACCCTCGACCTTGCCGGATACACGCTTCACAAACCCCTCCGCACAGCACCTTACGACATGTACGTGACCAGCATGCACGTGAGGATGCCCGGGAAAACAGGGTGGTACCGTGTGGACCGCTGTCACTTTGACCCCGTCAATACAAGTCTGGAGACACAGTTGCTATTCAAGGACCTGACAATATCGGGAGTGGTAAAACTCTACGAAGAGTCGGCCGTGCTCAGAGCGCCCGTTCAGCCGCCCTCTGCAGATGGGTGTAACATGACGCTGAGACTTCGCCGGGCGGGTCTTGGTATCACGGCTTACCCCCGCCACGCTCCCAGAGGGGGAGTGCTCGATATAACCATGTTATCAAGATTCATGGAACCAGACTTTTTAAGTATGTATGCTTACGGCTGCCAACTTCCAAGATTAAATCCAAACAGGGAAAGTGGGGTCGATGACGGGAGCTCGGTGGCCGAGCGTCGCCAGAATTCAGATTTCACGCAAGAAGTAGAAGATGTGTTTGTGCGAGGTATCCAGTCCCTACTTGTCACCTACATGGAGAAACAGTTGCAGCCGGCTCTTACTGATACTCTCATGATGAACATGGGGTACACTGTCTCTTATGGGAGGTGAGGTCGCGAAACAAGATTTCATATTTATTTGTTAGGTTGTTGGAGAATTTTACAGGATGACTGTTTGACGTGAAAGGCTGCAGTAGGTACACAAGTTAAGGACTAAACAGAAAATAATATTTTATTTGTGTGTGTGAAAAGAAAGTGGTTAGCGCTAAGGGTATGTGAAGCTTCAATTTTTCTTTGATTATTCAATCACTTCAACTTTGATTTGAAAGAAAAATTATTTATTCGACAATTACGAAGCTTCACCAATAAAAAAAAAAGATGATAAGACAAATTTATGTTTAATTAATGCCATTCTGATCTTTAATGTAGGGTACATCACGAATTAATGTCCACATAACAAAAATATGAAATAATTAAATTATATATTATGATAATAACTGTTTATAAACTTAGGACAAATGTTAATTATATATGCAATTTTTCACTTTGTAAATTATGTTTAAAGTGGGGTGGAGGGGAAGTTAAGGGCAGCATTTTAACAGCTTTTATATTAAAACAATTTATTAGTCAAAATAAATCAAATATCTCTCCAGTAGAAACGTAAGAGTTTAATTTTCTTCACATGGTGATCTCAACAGTTCTTTAATATCTGTTATAGGCATAGTGGGATTAGACGACAAACTTTTTAAATGAAGAGATAAAAAGTTTTCATCATATTCCAGGCCACCCTTGACAGATATTTAAAAATTGTTGATATTACTATGTTTTATTTTATTATATTATTTTGTTATATTTTATTTTGAATAAAAAATTGTTTTGATATAAAAACTGCATAAAATACTGCCCTTAACTTGTGTTCCCTCTCACCCACCTTAATACCTGAAATTATACATTTAACCAACATATATTCTTTTTTCCATCAGTAAATATATTTTTTAAATATTAAAACTTTGATATGGTTTAGGTAATATTTGATATGATTCGATTCAACATTACTATGAATCAAAAGTGTGGACTTCGCACACCCTCAGAGACTATCTTGGAATATATTATGCAAATGCAAAGGACAATATTCTTTATCAAAAACCATACACCACAAAGGTGAAAGCAAATTTTAATTATAAAGAGTTGAAATATATTTACTTGCACCAATGACGGAGGCTTAGCATTCATTTTGGTTCTCTGTGTTTTTAGTAGGTATTATTATTTATTAAGAGTAGTTTTAACAGAAAATAAAAGAATATAAATAATTTTATTGTATTATATTTGGAAGAATTGGTAATACATATGTAACAATCTACTCGATTTATGTTAGTTTTCAATATCAAATGACTAGAATGATAAGAAACACCTGATGTGTGTTTGGATATATATTAAAAGATAATATTTGGATGACCATCATATGAAATTAATCTAGAATTTTTTTAATAAAAAGTTGTATGAGATAACTTGATAAAAAGTAGGCATAACTCTGAAAGGAATAGTAAAATGGCTGTTTAAATACAATATAAAATAGATTAGTGTGTTTGAATTCATTGAAAAATATACTTCATATTATTTTACAGAAGGGAATTAAAAGAAAATAACGCATTATTATATTTTTCTACCAAATCATTTGACAAGACATTGTGAAGCAAATACATAATGAAAACTAAATAGTAATATACAAATAAATTAATACAATCTTTAAAAATAAGTACATCAAATGAAAGGACATATTTAAAAAAAAGTATAAATTTTTATTTTACAAATATCGGAACAGAGAGAGAAAAAAGTGCCAAATGGCTAATAAGTAATAAACATTGAAAGAAGTATAGAACAGCATCTTTTACAAACCTAACAGAAAAATGTAGGCCTCAAAGTTAACAACTAAAACATAGCAAAACACATCCCAATAATTCTTTTAGTGGCACATCAGGCCCCTTCTTTAGCAGTAGAGAGTGGAAAATTTTGGCTGATAAAGAAGGGCCCTACTGTACCCTGAAAATTATTGTAATGTGTTGTTTTAATACCTTCAAAATTAAACCTTGAGAAATATGGAATTCACTTCATCTCTAGTAAAGTTATATAAATATTATGCACACTATGGTATTTTTTACAACATCAACAAATTATAAAATAGTATTTGAACTTCAGGAATATTTTTAATTATTTGATTCAGCTTCACTTCGAATCGAAAAATTCTACTTTACACAACTCTAACCTATTTTCAACTCGACTGTTTATAATGATGACCATCTTAACTGACTTGATACACAATTTCTTACGCTACTAATAACTCAAGGTAAACACATTATTAAGGTGGGTGGCAGCAATGTGAATAATACAATGATCACGTGTCAGTGGCTCCAAGAAACTTACAGGTCTCATCATACACACAGAAGTGAAGCGCTGTTGTGGCCGCGGCTTTAAGGAGACTTGGCCAGAGTCCTTTGAACAGTCCTGCCAAGTTCTCTTCCTGTACCGTCTGCTTAAGGCAATGCAGCAATCCATGACAGTAGAATACCTAAGACAATACATTTACTGTCATTTTACATAATACTGGCTAGCCGACTGGACTTGGACATGAGGAATAAACTGGTGGAAAGTTACATATGGATCTAAAACATAGACCATTGGAAAAAAGAGAAGAAATATTTGGAAAATATTGAGGTGTAGTGTTGGAGGAGAATATAGAGAATAAAGTGGACAGATTGAGTGTTCAATGAGTGAAGTGGGCGTTAGTATGGTTAAATGGATATTTCTCAGATGGAGGGGCTATAAATTATTTTAAAGAAATATAATGTCAAAATGATTAGCTGTTCTCTTAACAAATATATGCGTCCTATGTGCTTTATTCGACACCAATGAGTGTAGTGAACTAGATAAAAGTTTTAATAACTATAATTTGATTTAGAAAGGAAGAAACCTTTATGACTGTTAAAGAAGTTAATAAAACAGTTTTAATATATATCAGATCATGTGCTATGCAGTTGTCACTTTTGATAAAAGATTATCAATCACTAGGGGTGGCTGTGCAACAAACCATTTCAAGTAATTTTAGTTCATAGAGTTATGTATAGATAACTATATAATATTTATTTCATCAATCATGAAACAACAACAAAAAAATTTGAACTTCAATTCACCTTCAAGAATATTTCATATCAGTGGAGTTTGGTTATAATTGAAAAAGTGGAAATTGCACACCCCTAAATTAGTGGATAGTTTAAAAATCAAAAGTAGTGTTATGTGACAACAACAAAAGCATTATATTCAACCTCGACATTTCTTCGCAGATTCTTTTAAGTTGAAAAATGATACCTGGACACAGGCAACAATCCTGGGACCTTTGGCAGTCTCTGTGGCGGGCGTGCAGAAATTGTTGTGTTTCTTTGCATGTTTCAAACTTTGATTTGAATTTAAAAAGTGACCTTCACACACCCTTTCTTAGTTGTACCCAATACCCCAAGCCAGACCAGACTCCAAAAGAACCCTCTTATTTAATCAGACTGGCCGAGGGATGCAACCAAATTAATTTGAGAGTATGTTTATTTGAACAAACCCAGGGGAAAAAAAGAAGAAGAATAGAAGTGAGGGACTACAAATATGATTTACGTACCTTTCCAAATCTCTGCCTGGCTTGTTCGAAACCTTGCACCTGCAGCCTCTTCTTGGCAAGGTCCAGAGGGTAGACTACTGCCTTCGCGCAGAAACCTGCCATAGAGCCCGATACTAGCGACCCGACCACAGACACTTGTCCAGAGTGTTTTGTTGCATCCTCCGATGGCAGATGATCTGAAAGTTAACAGCTTAGTTACATTCTAGGTTAAGAGTCTGTGAGTTCTAGGTTCTTTAAATAAAGTTGAGCTTCATATAAAGCTAAGTTTTACTGAGAATCATATATCAAGTTTTTATTAAAATTAGAAAAAATAATATTTTTTTAAAAGAAGATGGCATTAGTATTATTAAAACCAAATAAGCATGGTTTGAAAATTCAAATAACTTGAGCTATAGTAAATAATAAAAATCCATGGTGTGAGCCAACAAACGAGCCATGTCAATTGAGCGGCCGCTATCTGTTGGTGAAGATAGTGTTACATTCTGTGGATATAGAATGTCATGTGGTCAGCACAGCAAACCCTCTGGCCATTAATTTCAGTTATTTAGACCAGATCCGCTACTTTTTTATTCAAGTAGC
The DNA here is from genome assembly GCA_901482245.1 of Timema douglasi. Taxonomy (NCBI): domain Eukaryota; kingdom Metazoa; phylum Arthropoda; class Insecta; order Phasmatodea; family Timematidae; genus Timema; species Timema douglasi. The sequence continues at coordinate 50,239 of CABEEJ010001201.1, forward strand.
TCCTCATTTGACCTCATGAGGCTGAGTTGACTCCATTCCAGATCCACTGCCCCACATAAAATTTGGAAGCGTGGGGGATCAAACCTGCGTCCTCTGGATCTGTAGCCCAGAACTCTGACTACTAGACCACAGAGGTGGTCCTAATAAATAAAAGGATTAACTTATTTTTAATTTGTGATAGTTGGTAAGTGAAAAATGAATTATGATTCAATTTGATCTTAAGGTATGACGCATCAAATTCTTTCCCATCTGGGGTGTAGTTACCTAGTTATGAACTACTTGAGATGTACATAGCACACTTTTCCACTGAGGTATAACTGATACAGTCTTGCACTGATCTATTTGTTATGCAAGCTCTACTCTCTGCCTTCCATCCTCCTCCAATCAACGTGTTGGCTCAGTTTCTGACCGCAGCAACACTCCAATATTCCAGGTGTTTGCACTTTTACTCCCGTCTCCAATTTAGCGCCTTCCCACGCCCTAGCCGCACATTTCCCAAACATCAAGACAAGTATATAAAAGAATGAGCAATGAGTCATACATCACCAGAAATACAATAGAGCATTGCCTCCCAAATCTATTTTTAGAATATTGCAAGAAATTTTTTTTTAAATTGAAAAATTTTGTGATTTTTTGAAAATAGAAGATCATAAAAAATTAAAAAGTGAAAACCAAAATTTAAAAAAGGGGGAAAAAATAATTTGCATCTTATACAACTATGGGAATCGAGTTTTATGTCTGTTATGGTTAAGACTTGGAAACAAACCTAAGATTAGCAATAGAAAATTGAAAGGATATAATACTGAAGAAATTAATAAAAAGTTAAAAATTAATAACAAGTTAAAACTAAATATACTTTAATATTGAAAAAACACGTTAAGCTGTGCTCTCAACAAGCATAAAATATGTGAGATAAAATTGAAAAAATTGAAAATATATTAATGGCATATAACAACAATTACAAAGTCAAATGGTGACCATCAGTCAAAAAATACATATACAACATATTAAAATGTTAACATGTTATAATTAAAAGTTAACAGTTAAAAATTTTAACTGTGTGTTAGCCTCAATTTTTGTTCTGATATTAATTATTTTAATATGTTGTATATGTATTTTTGGACTGATGGTCACCATTTGACTTGGTAATTTTTGTTATATGCCATTAATATATTTTTAATTTTTTCAATTTTATCTCACATATTTTATGCTTGTTGAGAGCACAGCTTAACGTGTTTTTTCAATATTAAAGTATATTTAGTTTATAACTTGTTAATGATTTTTAACTTTTTATTAATTTCTTCAGTATTATATCCTTTCACTTTTCTAGTGCTAATCTTAGGTTTGTTTCTAAGTCTTAACCATAATCATTACTGCTCCTTACTTATTTATAATTTAGAATGTTTTAAAGTGTTTTATGTCTGTGCCTGTGGTGTGGATAACAGCAGCAAATAAAAACAAGAGCCTCCTTCGCTTACAACTAATTATAATAATAATATTTAGCACCACGTCTTACTACCCGTTCGGGTTATACGCTTTTAGTACTAATTACGCTAATGGATTAGGAATTGGGAAGGTTGAATTAGAGGAAGTGAACCCGCATTTGCGTGGAGGGAGAGTGGAAAACCATTTAGGAAAAACCACCCCCAGTTCACCCGACCGAGATTCGAACGTCGATCTCCCCGTCCTCAGCAGTCGAGCTCAACACGACAAGCGCGTTAGCCAACTACGCCACTGAGGCGGGTAACTAATTATAAAAAGTAGATAAGATTTTTTGTAAAATTATGTTCAGTAATAAATTTTAAAAAATAATAATAATAATAGTTACATTAAATAACAACCCCCTTTTCCACCCAGTAGAAATTAATTTGTATTTATAGTGTTAAAAAGACAGACAACTATTAATTTACACTAAAATTTCCTAGCTAAAACAGTATTTTAACTAAACATTAAAATACAATCTTTAACAATTAAAATGTGAAATTGACTTTTAGAGCTAGCATGCATGTATTATGTAACACACTTTAGGAGGGAGTTGGGAGTGGCTGTGTCCATCGTGGCGTTATGCTGCATTACATGGGGGGAAGGATTTTTGCTAGCGTAGCGTAACAAAGTTTTAGTTTATAAAATACACAATAAAAATTAAAAAAATTGTTAGAATTAGTCAAATTAAATTCAATCAAATCGGTAGTCATGGGACAATTCCTGGATAGCTCAGTGGTTAGAGCATTAGGGTACTAAGCCAAAGGTCCTGGGATCGATTCCCGTGCCCAGGTGTCATTTTTCAATTTTCCGAATATAATACTAAGAAGTGTTTTATTCAGTTTTTAATTAGTAGTTCATTTATTTGCTGGAGTACTAAACCGTTTTTCATATTCAATTTTAAAGATACAATCAATCATTTGACAGTCATGTCCTTTTATGTTTATGTGTATCAATAAAATTATGATTGACAGGTTGCTGGCCGCATTTTACCTCTGTTTAGGTTTCAGTAACCAAATACATAATACAAATAAAACTGTTTGCATCCCTTATTCATAATCATATTTATTTTAAACTTATAAGATTTGACGTGAAAATAACTTGTCTACTTTAAAAAAAAAAACCATTTGAAAATGACATGAGGAAAAGGTGCTTTTTAAAGTGGAAACTGGAAGCATAAGGGGTAAGGGGTGAGGGTGCCAAGGCATAACGGAGTATGATATGGGGAGAGTGGGTCGAAAAAAGCCTAAAATTGAGTTAAGTAATAAATGTATGATCCCCTATTAAAAATCGCAACTGGTGTTTTATAATAAAAAATAGTCTTCTTAGTTATGAAATAATAGCGAGAAATATCTTTGATAAAGTCTTTGCACATCTTACTTTTAACTTTTAGTTTCTCAAAGCCATTTAATTTCTATGTATGGTACCTTTCTTTTACCCTGAAAGGTCGGAGTCTTACCTTGTTGGATCAAACTATGGGCATATCATATAAGCTACTCTTTAGAGTAATCCATCAAGGTAAAGTGAGTGTAAACACTATCTTCATTCTTTGGATTGTATAGTTGTTCTTCTTGTTTGAGGCATTTCAATTTTTGGACTGACTGATGAAATCAGAATATGATTTATAAATTAACTTAAATATAGAACCAACAAAACGCACACCCCTCTGGCCATTAATTCATCACTTCTAAAAAGGAAACCCACATTCAACCAATGATCAACTTTTTGGTGATGCTAGGAATCAAACTTGGGACTCTTAGCTCAGTAGGTAAACATACAAACGACTGAGCTAAGGTGTTGTGTATCATTGTTGATTGAGATTGTGTTGGTAGATTCTACCAGGACAAGTAACAAGGCCATATTTCCACTTACTTAAACTCTTCCATAAGCCCTTGAAGAGATTGTAGAACGCAAACTGAGCCCCTGCATGAGGAGCTATCTGGAGAAGAGTGGGGCTTAACCCCTTGAAAAATGCTCCAATCCCTTCTTCTTTCAAAATCATTTTAAATGAGTGAATTATACCTGTGTACACCTGAAAAATAATGGTATCTTGCAGCTACTGTGTTAATACCTCTGACAACTTAGAAAAATACTTTTAAAAACAAACACTAGCCTTTATTGGAAGCTGTCGTGAGGAGAAACAGGATTATGAATAAGGTATCTGGAAAAGAGTGGGAGTAAAGGGACTAGGACCTACATGAGATAGTAGAGGAAGCAAGGTTGAGATGGTATGGTAATGTAATCAGGATGTTGAGGTACATGAGATAGTAGAGGAAGCAAGGTTGAGATGGTATGGTAATGTAATCAGGATGTTGGGGTACATGAGATAGTAGAGGAAGCAAGGTTGAGATGGTATGGGCATGTAATAAGGATGTTGGGGTACATGAGATGGTAGAGGAAGCAAGGTTAAGATGGTATGGTCATGTAATGAGGATGTTGGGGTACAAGAAATGGTAGATGAAGCAAGGTTGAAATGGTATGGGCATTTAATGAGGATGTTGGGGTACATGAGATAGAAGAGGAAGCAAGGTTGAGATGGTATGGTAATGTAAGCAGGATGTTGGGGTACATGAGATAGTAGAGGAAGCAAGGTTAAGATGGTATGGTAATGTAATGAGGATGTTGGGGTACATGAGATAGTAGAGGAAGCAAGGTTGAGATGGTATGGTAATGTAAGCAGGATGTTGGGGTACATGAGATGGTAGTGAAAGCAAGGTTAAGATGGTATGGTAATGTAATGAGGATGTTGGGGTACATGAGATGGTAGAGAAAGCAAGGTTGAGATGGTATGGGCATTTAATGAGGATGTTGGGGTACATGAGATGGTAGAGGAAGCAAGGTTGAGATGGTATGGTAATGTAATGAGGATTTTGGGGTATATGAGATGGTAGAGGAAGCAAGGTTGAGATGGTATGGTTATGTAATGAGAATGTTGGGTTACATGATATAGTAGAGGATGCAAGAAAGTGGTGGTATGGACATGTAACTAATGAGGATGGAAAAGGAGAGAATACCAAAGAGAATGATGGAGATGAAGTATGTAGGGAAAAGACCGCAAGAGAGTCCAAGAAATAGATGGTAGGAGCAGAAAACAGAAATTGTGCAAGTTAAAGGAAAATGGAAGTGATGTAAGGAGGAAGAATGGTGGTAAGATAAAGAAAGATGGAGGCATTTTGCTAAACTGACCCAGCTATAGGTCTGAAACAGTTGTTGATGATGATGATACTACATTGGGTCAAATCCAAATCTAAAATCTGAATCTTCATTTTACATACACGTCCTGAATCTCAAACATATATTAAACTTATCTTTGGACTTTATTACACATTCTGTGATTTTTCCCCTGGGTCAGACGACTAGTATTACTAAAAGTAGTACCTTTGGCTCCCCTTGAGCAACAAGTCTTGTGCGAACCACATCTGTGGGGAAAGAGACGAGTGTTGCTAGACTTCCCGCCGCTGCACCGCAAACAAAGTGAACGAGAGGACGATAATGGTCCGATTGGAACGAGGGGGCCAAATGCCAAGCTTCGTGGGTCAGCATTTCAAACGTCACAAACTGGAAGACAAGATTAGATTAGCCATTCTTTATTACTAAACTACTGTCTTATATTTCCATTTTCATTTCATTATAATGTGAGATGGAAAATTCATTTCAATAAAACATCATTATAGTAAATTATTAGTTGACCTCAGTGGTCTTGGGGTAAATATCAATCCTCAGGATCCAATGTTAGTGGGTTCAAACCTAGCCAAGGTTGACATATTTTTCTTGAGCGTTAAAAATCTGTTGCACAACTTCCTTTATAGAGGAAGTAAAATTTTCAGTCCCATGTAGGTTTTGGCAAGTAAAATAACCTTGGAAGGTATGTGAAAATACCTTTTCTGGCAAAAGTGGTAAGACCTTTCACACTTGCTCATAGAAATTTAGTGTGGAAAGCTACTAAGAACCATCACACTTCATGAACTCTTATAGTAAATGAAATTTCTACCAGATGGTGCAGGCTGCACTAACCAGCCGAAGGGCTGAGTGCATGCCTAGCTACAGATGGATATAAATCACATCAAACCAATATTCAGTGTGTTGGCTTAAGAAGAATTATTTTTATAAAAACTGTTGTTTTTACTTGGACTTTTGATTTTATTTTAGTGAAATTAATATCACTGGTATCAATAAAATAGGGAATTTTTTGCTTGACTTGGTTGAATTAAAAAAAAATTAAATTAAATTATTTGAAAAATTACACTTGGACACAAGAACCAAACACTGTAAAGTAATTTAAACTAACCAAGTGTCATTTTTCAACTAATTTAAATTAATCAAATAGCCGTCTCCTCCATAAGGACATTACCGTATTACAATGATATGCAGCCTGTGTGGTGATATCCATTTAAATTTTCTTTCTTGAATTTCCATTTCAATTGAATTTTAACATTCAAGAAGTTGTCTTACAAGGAATGTCAAATTTTTCACATCATTTCATTCTGAGTCATCATCACTCAGTTCAGAATTATGTCAGAGGATGTGTGCTGGGTGGGTCTCTACCTCAAATTATAGAGAGACTCAAACAATCAAGACTACTGTTTTCATTTTTATAATCAATATAAAGTTACACAGTCAGATTGACACTGTTTTATTACTACCAAATTTTCTGTTTTCCAGGTTTTACAGAAGGAATTCTCATCCATCTAGCCAGCTTAGATTGTAGAAAAGAGTAAGAGAATTTTATTTTCTTCAAACTGACTAAGTGTGAAGTCATGTAAATTATGTTTAAAAGAAAATGATTTAATATTGACAGGTAAATACTTCTGTCACTTTACAACTCTTGTTTAGGGGGTAGTAAGATATGTTTGAATCAGCATGTACTTAAACCTTCAGTTAACTTTTTTGTCCACCCAAAGACCTAATATTTTAAGCTTTCAGTTAAATGTTCAAAATTAACCAATATTCCAGTATTTTACCTAGATCTGCAAAATTCCCTGTGTTTTCCCGGGTTTTTTTCCAAGAAACTAAAATTTCCCTATGTTTTCCTGGATCCCCAGGTGTGTGGCATCCCTATGATACTAACTTGAGTGACTCCAAATGTAACGGAGAGCAGCTGTGCCGGGACATGGCCCTTCCATAGAGCGGACACCCCCTCCTCCTTGGCAATAAGCAGGGCTGCTTGGCTCACCCCCCAGTATTTGGCACGAGAACAGGTGGAGGATAGCGGCTCTACCTGAAGCTGAAATCAAAAGTCCAATCATATGGAGATAGGCCTCACCAGTAGGGGACTACATATAATGAAGGGTGTACCCTCCCTTTTCAAACAGTAGGTAGTATTTTGTTTACCAGTGCATATCACCCATTTGTGTTATAATCTTATTTACTAATTATGGTAATGGGTTAGGGATAGGAAAGTTGAATTTATGGAAAAATGTACCCGAATTTGCTTGAAGGTGGGAAAACCATTTATAAAAAAACACCATCTGTACACCTGGCTAGGATCAAACTACAATCCATCCACCTTAATCAACAGTTAAGTATATTGCAAGAGTAGTACCTTAGACCATGTAGCCACCGAAACAGATCGTGCTAAAATTAATCCCATTCTAACCTAACCATGGAATAATTTAATATTAACTTATCACAACTTACCTAGGACAGTATGGAACCTAATGTGCACGACCCTAATAAAATCAGGCTAACTTCACATTCGTGCATATACCACCCCAATTATCACAACATAGATTGCCCTTCAGTTCTGTGTAAAATACCAACCTGGAATCGTATCTTGATGACATCCAACGGTTGGCAGATAAGCCTCGTTGTGGCGCCACTCACCGCCCCCGCTAGGGCATGTTCCGATACATGCAACTTTTCTTTGATCAAAGGATCAAACCCGACCATAGCAGATTGTTTCCGGGACTGTACATCAATAGCTGAACCAAACAAACATAAGTGAAAGGTTAATGTCCGTGCAATATTCAAATCTTATATATAATTTAATGAGCTCGTTTCCGGTGATAGAAATTACGACGGAATGGTTTAACAGGATTTGACAAACGAACTCTCATTTTAAAGGTTAGGGGTTCAGGATATCGGTAAAATAATAGATTCCAATGAAAATATTTTCCCAGAGAATTTTTAGTTTTTTCATCCTTTGTTTACATCTCCAAGGAAACCCTGATTTGAGCAGAAGTTTATATCTTTAAATAAAATAATTATCTCTGGTTGCAAATAAAACCATCTCAACTCTTATTTTAGTACAATTGTGCATAAATAGAAAGATCACGGAAATTATTTTTGTGTGTGTTTTTGTGTGTATCAAATAAACCGATGATAAGGTTAAATCTATATACTATATATTTCCACTATTGATTTTAACTTGTCTTTTCTTTGTTTTCAAAATATATGACTTTGTTCTTATTTATAATTTGATAGGCACTTTTCCGGTAGTTGAAATTACGAGAAAATGAGTAAATTAATTTTGACACACTGTACTGTCGGCCCCCATAAGCCTTGGATATGATTCAGAAGCAATAATCAAATCGTTGATATGAAGTTATATATATAGTTTATTGTTAAAATTACAAAACATACTAATATCCCGTGATGTGGGCCTGGGCTTAGCGAATGGTGACCTATGATGGTGACTGACTGACTAACCAACACATATCAGGAGGTCTTGACTCTTCCGAGTCTCAAGAGTAACTTCATTGCTGTTCAACCTCAGGAAAACTCTTTCTGATCTATCACATATCCTAGCGCTACAGCTGTCTATCCCACCACCAAATGCACACATCACCAAACAATCACTCATTTTTAAGGTAAGGGGTTCAGGATATCACAGAAAATAATAGTTTACAATGAAAACCCAATTTTCACAGTGAATTTTCAGTTTTTCATTATTTGTTTACATCACCATGTAAACCTTGATTTGTGAATATTTTTATAGCTGTAAATAAAATATTTTTCCTTGGTTAAAAATACTCTTAAAGCACGCTGTTCCCTTACGATGTACGCAAGAAACTTCTGTAAGAATTTTAATTCTGTCGATTTATATTTAGTTTTAATTTGTTTTCAAATGTTTATTTATTTTGACGTGGATAGCACGCCATGCGGCCATATGCCATAATAAAGTCTGTTCAGCATGGGAATTGTTTTTTGAAAGGCCCTTTTCCCTATTAGAACTATATTATATAGTAGAGTATTGGCAGGAAAAAAGATCTTTCAGAGAGTAATTCCTACCGTGAATAGAGTATACATTAAATTAATTTATTTTCAAACTTATTGTTTTCTACGGACATTACATTGCATCGAAGGAAACACCAGATAATAATAACAATAATTTTATCAGAACAATAAATATACCTATTTATTTACCAAATATTCCGTTCACATTTTAAAACATAAAGATTATGGGTGGCAGATATGCTGTGATATAAAAGTTGTTGCACTGCTTACAGGTTTACAGGGTGGATTCACAAAATACTGTTTTGTGTGTGTGCGCGCGCGCGTGCGCTTGTGGGACAGCCGAGACACCAAGAACCACTACAAAGTCAAGGCATGGCCTATGAGGAAATTATACATTGCTGGAAAGGAAAATGTGAAATTTACTCCATTGGTTGAGCCGAGTAAAGTAATTTTGCCTTCGCTTCACATAAAGTTAGGCTTGATGAAGAACTTTGTAAAAGCTCTTTATAAAGACGGTCAGGCCTTTAATCATTTGAAAAAAATGTTTCTCAAGCTGAGTCAAGCAACGCTAAAAGAAGGTGTATATATATTCGGCCACAAATTAGGGCATTGTTGAAAGATTCAATCTTTGATGCTAAGCTTACAAATAGTTAGCTGCTTGGTCTTCTTTCAAAGCCATTGCTTACGATTTTTTGGGCAACAGAAGAGACGATAAATATGTTTTCATAGTGAGTGGTCTATTGGGCAACTACAAGAACATGGGGTGTAGAATGTCACTAAAAATTCACTTTTGACACTCGCATCTTGACTTTTCCCCAGAAAATTGTGGTGCTGTTAGTGACCGCTTTCACTAAGATATCCTGACCACGGAGCATCGTTACCAAGGAGACTGGAACCCTTCGATGATGGGCGATTACTGTTGATTTCTTTTTAGAACGACTGATGAAGCACCTTATAAAAGAAAAACATCGTCCTCCCATTTTGTCAAAGAAAAATTACATCAAACTTTGTAATTATTAATATCATGGCTTAATGTGGATTATTTTAGTGCTTTTTGTTGATTTCATTAGTTTGTCAAAGAAAATTGATAATAAATTTTGTAAATATTAATATCATGACTTAATGTGGATTATTTTAGTTTTTCAAAGAAATTTGACATTAAACTTTGTACATATTAATAACATGGCTTAATGTAGATTATTTTAGTGATTTTTGTTGGTTTAAATTAGTTTTTACGTTACCAAGAAAACATAGATGAGTTCTGAAGGCTTTGATTTAATTGTATTTAAAATAGTAAATATTTGCTAGTGTCGTATTATTTATTGTATTTGTATTAGTGCTGTGTATCTGGGAAATGTGACGTATTAGAGAGAATCTGATTTTTCCACTGAATTCAGCACCCGAAAATTAGTTATATCCACCCATTTACAAACCAAATGCAGAAAAAAGTTTCAATTTGTTGAGCAGTGTAATTAGTAATGTATATTTTTTAAATATATGAAATATTGAAATAGATGTTGTTACACAAAGACAACATATATTATGTTTATAGTTAATTAATCGCGGCTTCATTGGTCGCGTGGTCTAACACGCTAATCTTACAGCAGATTAGACCGCCGAGGTCGAGGAGATAGAGTTTCTAATCTCGGTCAAGTTCACTTAGTTTTTTTTTTCCTAAAATGGTTATATTCTTTCCTTCCACACAAATGTGGGCTCACTGCCTATAAATAAAAACCTTCATAATCCCTAAATCAATCAGCGCAATTGGTACATAAGCGTATACCCAAACGGGTAGTAAGACGTGGTGCTAAATAAACTTTAGTGTAAAAAATATTCTTGAGACAAATAAATATTACATGTCTAACACTAGGTAAAATGGTAAAACATAGTGTTGAAAAAAAATTCAGTAATTATTTTATAATACTTCTGATTTAATAACTGAGCAAAATGAGTTTAAAATTAATTCAGTTCTTGGAGAATCATTAAAAATAGTTTTTGCTCCTGGACGGATGGAAATGGGGAATGATAAAATTAGAATAATCGCACTCTTGAAAAAAAAAAGGTCATTTGTTGAGATCTTGAAAAATTGTCTTTAAAGTGAAAATACTCATACAAAAGAATCACGGAAATTGTTGAACTTTTCCCACAAACATTTCAAGTGCGTTACTGAACATTGTACTAACTTCTGAAATAGTTTTAGGATTCTTAGGACCCCACATTTTTTTTGACAAAAATTCGTCATGCTTGAAAAATCAAAGACAAGGATTATAGCCATGGTCAATACCACACACCAAATAGAAGTCCGGGTCAGTCCATATGAAATGGTCCAGAAAATTAATAAATGGTTGCTGGACCGTTTTTAAAAATTTTTTTTTTTTTTTTCTAAATTAACCTTACATGTTGGTAGTTCAAAATGACTATTATTTTATTTTTATTGTTTTTGGTTTTCGCATAGTGGCCATATTTGTTTTACAAGACGCTACATTTTTTGCAATTTTAAGGGTTTACAGAAACAAAAATATCTCGGCTTCTGGTTGATCAATCAACATGAGTGAAAAATAATTTTGTTTGGAAAGTAAAGGGCTACAAGTTTGTTTATGTAGCATTTTGAACTAATCTCAATTCTAAAGGGTGAAATTTTTGCCTAAAATTCTAGCTTTTTTTAAAAGAAAATCCAGTTTTCAGGGGGAAATATTTTCACTAAGGGAAAGAGTCAACAAGCTACAATTTTTTATAAAAGTAGACATAAACTAATTGTCCTTACGCACCAAGTTTCAAACCTGAGAAATTCCTCCCTTTTTTTAAAAAAAATATCAAATTTTTGGAAATTTGAAAAAATTGCAATTTTCAGAGCTTAATATCTCAGGTGGGGGACGAGATAAAAATCTGAAACTTTGTTACATAATAGTAATATATAATAGTATTATACACAAAAAATCTGAAGTTTGAGAATTGACTACAAGCTGAGATACTGAAAAGACAAAATTAGAAAAAAAACTGCACATATTAATAGGTTTGTATACAGTACCTCTACTAGATTAAATTTTATTTGTATTAAATATGTTTTTATGTGTAAAATATATTTCAAGCACATAAATACATAGGTGCTTATAATTCTACCTAAAATAAAAATTAAAAACTATTACCTTATTAACAAACTAAGTTTGGTGTTTGGCAGAGAACTGAGATATTTCTTCGCACAATTTAGGGCTGATGTTGTGCGTACGACCAGTTACAGTTGAAAGTTCCATTGGCATGATCTTGATTAAAAATTATTTGCACATGTACACAGGTTTTGACATCTCTTGATATCTTAAAGAAAATTTTGGTCCTGCTGGCTTGTCTTGATGAATTTTGAAGTAATTATCTCCGATGCTCACTTCCTCAATAACCCCAAGACATCATTATCCGTCATTTACACACGCAACTATGTCTATTTTTTTGGGAGTAAGAACAAAGAAGCTTTTGATACTTTTACTTCCTCAAAGTATTCAGAAATTGAAGTGTGGTAACAACTTACGGTGGTGTCATTTATAGGAATATATCTTTGGTATGATCGAGTTTTAGAAATTGGCAAGCAGTTTTCAAATCGATTTTCCAATTCAACTCCATTTTTAACCACTTCTTCACTTGTAACATAGGTATACTTAATGCCAAGAAGGTTTTTATCACAAAATTGAAACATATCCTCTTGAGTTAATATTTGATTATTGGTTGTCATCTGAAGGCCCCTCTTGGTCACTTCTCTTTTTATAGTCCTTCCTACCCCATCACAGGCATTTTTCCCATGGCTGGTAGCAAAAAAGTGCCACTCTGCTTGAAGGCCAAAGTCTTTATCATGGTGACATAGATTGAGAAAGTTCTTCTTATTTTTGTACTGACTATAAGATCCGTCGCTGAAATATAATATCTTCGTCACTGATGGGGCAGTAGTCTTGATATCACTAATCAAATGCTTTTGGAACGCATGAACTGTGATGGTATTGTGTGTGAGGTGGTTACTGATGACACAAAAATTTATGCTCTTCATTTCACGTTGATTACTTTCTTTATGATAGTAAACAAAGGGGTGAACAGTGGCTTGTGTTTTCCCCCAATGAAAACTTTGTATTTCGTCTTGGATTACAAAAGAATTAAGTTTTCAGAAAAATCAGCTAAAACAATAGATTCAGTATCCAGCAGGCTCTTTTTCTTGTCCTTGAGAAAACTTGACTGTACTTTAGATACATAGTGGTGTTTCTTTAGAGAGCTGAGTTTTTCTACTAAGGATTCAAAAAATTCTTCTCTTGGTTTTGTGACTGAAACCATCTCGGCTCGGTCAGTTGTGACCCACTGTTTGTAGCTTAAGTTGTCAGGGTTTTCTTCTGTCTCTTGTTCTTGGAACAACAATTCCAGTAGGAAATCTTCACCTGGGCAGTTGGTACATTGGCTTAGCATGCACTCAGAACGGTTAGGTCACAGACAAGCATCATAAGAAGATCTTTGTAGTCCACATTTAATTTTGCACCATCTATCATTAATTTAATTATTATTATTAGCACCACTTCTTACCCCTAGACCACCAGGTCAAGCATTAATTTAATATTTTGGTGGTATAAACACAAACAAACAGAGTGTGTCCCTGATGCTCCAGCAATTACACACCATTTAGGCCTAAACTCACAAAATTTTGAGCGTCCAATTTTAGATTCTGGGTGGGCTTCCCTAAATTGTACATACAGTTCATTCAGGTTACAAAGTAATAATTGTTTCTGTTTATGTACTTTAACCCCATCAATTCGGTCAGATTTACATTTTTTTTTTACCTGGAAGAAGCCTGGTGTTTTCTCCACTGATATAAAAATCTACAACCTTCCCGACTGTGTCTTCATTAATATTTTTAACACAAGGTCTTTTTCCTAGGTCTGGTAGTATTCCGTGTGCCTTAGAAAGATCCCTAGAAACTTTTACTAAACGTTCAGAAACTTCAAATTCAGTACTAACTTTTTTTCTTGACCAAGATTCTGGCAATAGACAATATTTTTACCTTTTCTTCTTTATCTGTTGTCTTACATTTTTCTTTCAGCTTTTAAATTAGTGCTTCATATCCTTCAGCGAACGATAGCGAGTGAAGATTTTTTGCTAAGGGTTCATCATGAAGTGGGTCTACTCCCTCTTCAAAAGAGGCTTCAAGTTCTCGCTTCAACCTTTGCTTGAATTACCATTGGTCTTTTTTCAGAATTTAGTTTTATGATTTTAGAAACAGGAGATACACCTAAATTTGAACAGGTTGCATTCAAAATGTCCATATGTTCAGATCAAGGTACAAAAACATAATCTTTTTCACCTTTACTTTCTTCCTTTATTACAAACAACATGCTGTAGCAAGTAGCACAAATATATTTCTCAGGAATAAGATCTACTGAGTAATTTTTTTTCTTTTGATAAATATTCCACTTTGATTTCTCTAATTCCTTTAGTAATACCTTTTTTTATGGATTTTAAGTGGGTCAGAACATGAGTTACCAAAAAATGGTGCTACATTAAAAATAATTTAATCTCGTGGTACTTGCATATATTTGTACCTCCAATATTTGTTCTTAAAGCAATAAGATTTCGATCTTCTTCACAGAATTCAGTAATCACTTTGATATAATTAGATATTGGTCCATACACACACTTATGACACTCTTCTTTTAAAAAATTCATCCACACTACATTCCATTTTTCCATTTTTTAAGATGTAAGATATATTTTAATGATGACTAAAATATTTGGACAAAATCTTGTTGTAGGTATTCCACTATGACAAAGTGAATTAGAATGAATCAAATAATTAAACCAGACCAAATTATATATCCCTACGCCGAACCATATTATCTACAAAAACATGTGTTTATCAGCTGTCACTTATGACAGTCAAAATTTTTGTATATACCTAAATGTTGACGGTCAGAAGTCAGCTGTGAGCTGTCAGTCAGCGCCAAAGAAGCCATGGGGCTACTGTACACCCATTGAAACATGAGTTTTTCTCCTCATGTTATTCTTTAAATATCTCAGCTTGTAGTCAATTCTCAAACTTCAGATTTTTTGTGTATAATACTATTATATATTACTATTATGTAACAAAGTTTCAGATTTTTATCTCGTCCCCCACCTGAGATATTAAGCTCTGAAAATTGCAATTTTTTCAAATTTCCAAAAATTTGATATTTTTTTTAAAAAAAGGGGGGAATTTCTCAGGTTTGAAACTTGGTGTGTAAGGACAATTAGTTTATGTCTACTTGTATAAAAAATTGTAGCTTGTTGACTCTTTCCCTTAGTGAAAATATTTCCCCCTGAAAACTGGATTTTCTTTTAAAAAAAGCTAGAATTTTAGGCAAAAATTTCACCCTTTAGAATTGAGATTAGTTCAAAATGCTACATAAACAAACTTGTAGCCCTTTACTTTCCAAACAAAATTATTTTTCACTCATGTTGATTGATCAACCAGAAGCCGAGATATTTTTGTTTCTGTAAACCCTTAAAATTGCAAAAAATGTAGCGTCTTGTAAAACAAATATGGCCACTATGCGAAAACCAAAAACAATAAAAATAAAATAATAGTCATTTTGAACTACCAACATGTAAGGGTAATTGAGAAGAAAAAATCAATTTTTTTAAAAATAGTCAAGCAACCAGTGTTGGACCACTTGATATGGAATGACCCGTCCTTAATTCCACTTTTACAATTTTTCAAATCATCTTTTTATAACAATGTTTTGTACATGGAAAAAAACAGAAGCAATAAATAGTTCAAAACAACCACTAGAGACTTTAAAAGATTATTTCAAATTTAAACAGTTTAGAAAATGCAAAAATAATTTATGATATTGAAAGAGTAACAAGGCTTTCAAAATCATGAGGGAACTTATGGTGTGTTGTGAAAAGTAATAGTTTTGACATATACTATCACAATTATTCAAATATAGTTTTGTAAACTAGAAAACAAACACTTCCCCTCACCCATCCTTTGCACAGACAAGGCTATTTTTATTTTCTCACTCCACGCCGTCAAGCTTCCAAACCTGCCACTAGAATGCACTATTGGTACTACAGCGTCACATTGACCAGCAGGGCTATTATGACCATTCGACGCAAAGTTAGTTGCTACCGCTAGTTAGCTTCACTTTAGAGGAAAAGATAGCGTTTGGGTTATTATGACCACCACACTTTGTATCGTCCGCTAGTTTTAGCTTCGACTTTGCTTCTAGCGTCAACGCACAGAATAAAATCATTTTGCGTCAACAGTTGGCAACACTTTTCCAAAGAATATTACCTTTTAAGAAGTTAGAGGCTAGAAATTAGGTACATTTATTTCAATAATGCTGGTATTCATGACTGAACATTACGCATTTATTTCTATTTTCCGAAACAGCTGATCACAAGTCACATTATTTGCAAGAAAGATTAACCCAACTTAATTTAATAAATCTCTCGCATAATTTTGTTTGCTTACGATTTGAAATGAAAAAATACTAGGCCTACATTATTCAATACATAGAACATATTGTAGTCAAAAAATCATGTGAACTATGCATTAAAATAGTAATGTCACACGGGGAAATGAATAAATTAGTATGAAAAGTTGGCTAATAAAGAAACAATGTTTTTTGTAAGATGTATGCTTTACGACCCAATGCTTTATTCTTCATATATTCATGTTGATACTGGAACAAGTGTGTTTTATTCCATTAATTTAAAATCATTTCAACAGTTTATAATGTAGACTTCTCCTTATATTTAGGCCTATTTTAATTAAAATAACTTTAATTTATAACTAAAAAAATATATGCCTTATATAACTTTGTCTCGAAAACA
>CABEEJ010001201.1:69269-87814 GCA_901482245.1 Timema douglasi
AATAATGTCCAGTCATGAATACCAGCATTCTTGAAATAAATGTAACTTATTTCTAGCCTCTAACTTCTTAAAAGGTAATATTCTTTGGAAAAGTGTTGCCAACTGTTGACGCAAACTGATTTTATTCTGTGCGTTGACGCTAGAAGCAAAGTCGAAGCTAAAACTAGCGGACGATACAAAGTGTGGTGGTCATAATAACCCAAACGCTATCTTTTCCTTTAAAGTGAAGCTAACTAGCGGTAGCAACAAACTTTGCGTCAAATGGTCATAATAGCCCTGCAGATCTTTTTTGGTTGCAAGCAAACCATAGATGAAGCAAACAGCATTCTCTCAACGAAAAATAGGGTTTAGTTGTAGATTCAGAGATGAGTAAACTAAGCTATTTATTTCCACTCTCCACTTTGAATATGCCATTTTAGATGCCATATATTAAGGACTTACTTCCGGGAATGTCCGGAAATTAATAATTAAAACATTTAATTTTTCAAGCGAGTCTTGGTGAGACCAAGGCTACCAACATAAAAATTGTTTCGTCGCCCAAAAAATTAAATTTAAAATGATTGTTAATAGTTTTATATATATATATTAAAAAAGGCGGATTCAAATAATGTCAGTATGAGAGCTCAATGGCATCCATGGTTTAAATAAATTGTCTTCTAAAAGTTCTTATTTTAATCCATGAGCCTTTATTATCCTAGAGATGTATTTTGATAAGTACAGGCTATCCAACTCGTCGTTATGTAACCTCCATTCCCCAGTAGCCTCATCCCTTTTTAGGCCAAATAACTTCCTAAGCCCCTTGTTTTCAAACCCCCTATATATTTTTTTGGCATGTAAGTCAATAGACCACGTTTAACTCCCATATAGAACAATTAGAAAGATTGAAAAGAGCTTTATCTTGGAAAAGACTGGGCCCGCAACCCGCGTCTTACTGAACAGTGGTGCATGGCGGTGTGACCGCACGGCACACCTAACATCATTTGCATTGATTAGTGCTAGAATTGATAAAATACAATATTTGAAACTTATTAGTCTTAAGTGAGAGGGTGAAGTGAGTGAATATTAAATAAATTGACCAGTATTCACCCAGTGCGAGTATAAGAGGCCACATAAAAAACACACTTCTGATGCAACCTGCTGGCATACATTGGCTTCTCGGAATGTAGTCTAGTGTACTTCTGCACTCATGTAGGAGTAGGAGGTCTACACACTATCATAAAATGAGATAATGGTTCCTATACTCTAAAGATTTAAAAGATTTAAAAAATAATAGTTTGTACCAACAGAAATATTTTGTATGAAACATGAATTGGAGCACAACTAGCGTAATTATGTTTTATTGTTATGAATATACATTTATTTATTAAAACATTAACAATCTTGAAAACAAACAAATATTTTATTAAGTATTTCTTTGCTTTAGTCTTTCTCTACTAAAGTGGAGTGAATCTTAATAAATATGTGTAATAGTAATGAAGCCTTAAATACAAAACTTTTATAAACTTAGTGCGATACTAACTAAAAAAAATGGTTTTGTCTTATGATGATTATAGATTACAATATAGCTTATTATTTTAAAGTTCAAAATAATAATTTATTTTATTTCTTGAAATTAAAAATTATTATTTTTTGAAATGTGATATCACTTTGTTTATATATAATATCCCCGCTATTTCTACCATTATTCTATCAAACGTTTTATACTAATAATTATAACATGAATGAAGGCATGATAATAATTAACTGAAATTCTTAATTGAACCTTTAACTCTAAACACATTTTGTTTTATTAGGATATTTAGCTCCTAGTGTCAACACTAGTATAACCATTTGGAAAATTAAACAATTATGTTTTACAAAACTATATGAATATACTAAGAGAACTTAAGAACATAAACATAATTTGTTTAGCTTTGTTTCTCTCTCTTTAGTGAAATACCTTAAGAACTTATGTACACATTATAACGATGTTCATTTTGATTATAAAGAGTTGCAGATTTTACCATGCTATGATAAATAAAAAAGCTAGAATTTGGCAGCCTTAAACTATGGTATTGGTAGTTTAATAAAATTATGTTCACACTAAGTTAAACAATGAGGTGGCCAAATGATTTTATAATAATGGAAATTGACATTAATAAAGAAAAACAGAAAATAAATTAATGAGAGTAAATTTAATAAAGTGAGACCACCTAGGAAAAGAGGAAAAATCGTGGGAAAAATCCAATTCACAAAGGTGACATCTGCTTTTTTACTTCAATATTCTATAGTAGGAATAGTCACACACACATTTAAATATAAATTTAAATACAAATTAAATAATGTTTCGGCATATTTTCGTTTATCAAACATAATTATGTTATGTTTGATATAATTATTATGTTTGATAAAGGCAACAGTGCCAAATTATTATTCAATTTGTATTTAAATGTGTGTGACTATTTTTACTACAAGCCTTGACAGAATAAATAAATAAATAAATAAAATGTCACCTTTGTGCATTGAATTCTTACTATATATTTTCCTATTTTTTTAGGTAGGCTTTCTTCATTAAAATTACACTTATTAGTTTATTTTTCCCTTTTATTTAAATTTATTAACTTCTCTGTTCACACTAAATTACTATAGTGAGGGCTTAGCCATGTAACATAACTGCAACGTTCAAATAAAACAAATGATAATTTATCTGCTAAATGGTGAACTGAACAAGGACCAAAAATATGAATCGTCTAAAAGAATAACATTAATTAAATACAAGTAAGTTATAATGTAAATAATTAACTGTGACATAATTTGGTAGTCCGTTAAATATAAAATAAGACTTATAATGAAGCCTAAATAATTTTATTATGCGAGTTTTATGGTGAGTTAGACATTTTTAAGAATATTAAATGAAACAAAAAATATGGAGAGTTCATATTGAAGTTTAATCTCGTGTTTGTATAGATAAAAAAAACCTCAAGGCTTCTCTGACACCACTGTATAGGATACATAAGAATTACAAAATTAACCATTTTTAAAACTTAATATACGTGTAATACGTATATGATTTTCTATTTGCATTTTTATCACAAGAAACTGATTAAAACAGGTGCATCATATGATCCACAAAATGTAGGAACTACAATCAATTTAGTTTCATTTGACCACAAATATTGAATCAAACTTGTTGTTCTTGAATAAACACCAATATGATATAAAAGGGTTCCATTTGTATCAAGGACGTGTAGTTCCTTGCGATTGATGCTGCTAATAAGAGTTTCGCCGCGCCCTTTAACCATTTTCCCAAAAGCTCGATCACCACCACAGGACTTAGGATATGCACCACACCATCCTTTCCGAGAATCCCAAAAATAAATTTTCCATCTCGAACAATATGCAAATAAAGTATCATACTGAATCAAAGAATCATTCCATGCAAGGTAGCCGTTGAAATATAGCTTTTTACTTTTTTTCTTGTCCCATAAATTCAATTTAAATGTGTCGTCTCTTAAGATTATTAAATCATTGTTTAAAGAAATATTCAAAACTCGGCTGTTGAGTTCTATCAAAACATTCCAACGGGAAGTCTTAAACTCGTATGTTAAGATACAGTATGCGAAATTATTATTACTAGTAGAACTTGACATATACAACATAGATTTGTAAAATTTCATTTCTCCTATGGCACACATATTATTTGGTAGGGAAATTTCTTTGCGCATCTTGCCTGAAAAGACAGGCCAAATGTTTACCGTTGTAAAATAATAGGCTGATGCTGCAATTAGTCCTAAATCATTTTCAACGCATATATAAGTATCAAATGAAACCTCAGCCAGAGCTTCTTGTTTGTACTTTCTAAATGTTTCCTTCGTGTCATCATTAAAATCCATCAAACTAGATTTACACATTAATTTCTTGTACAATCTGTCAGTTATACATCCGTTTTGTGCAAGACTTACATGCCACACTTCAATCAAACATTTCTGTACCACTATCATGTAGTTTCCTGAAAAAATAATTTCACTGACGACTACTTTCTTCAAAAAACACTTAAACCATTTTATAAAGTAAGGTACCCCCTGAACATTCCAAAGTGTTATTTGGCCAATTTTATTTCCAATTGCAAGAATGGAACCATCGCAAGCGATGCATGATGTAGGTTGATTTAAATTCTCTGACTCAAAGCATGGGATATCGTGTTTAGTGAAAGCTCCTTTGCGCCAATTTTTATTCAACTGAACATTCTGAACGTAAAATACTTTCCAGTCACAAATTAAGCTCAGTCTTGAATCTTGTGATGGACTGGGTGGCTGCATAATGAATTGAGGTCTGACCACATCAGGATAATTTGACATAACTGAAGTTAAATTACTAACAGAATTTTTAACTGTCCAATCATTTTTTTGACACAACTTGAACCATAGATTATTTGTGTTACTTGCTTCTCTCCAATCATAACAACAAAGTGAACAAGAGGTTAGGTCTTTCTTATTTAGGTGATTAAAAATATTTACCAACATTTCTGAAGGAAGAATAGGAAGAGGGTTCATGATGGTTTAGTTAAAATAACCTTTCACCTTCTTATTCCAAGATCTTTACTTCTAACAAACTAATAAATTATAGTTTTTGTTTGATTTTAATGAACGAGACATATACATAATAATATATAAACTTTTCACGCGACTTTCACAAGCTCTAAATATAAAGTGGGCAGTGGGCACTTTATTAAGCCATTGGTAGTTTAGAAATCAGCCACGTTCACGCTGATGTTCATAGATAATACATAACATTTTACATAGCACAAGACCCTCAAGTATAAGTATTATATTAGACAGTATGATTAATTCAATATAATTGATTTAATAAAATTAACAAATTTAGCAAATATTAAATTATAATCATATGTTGAGCTTGTCTAACGAAGGAAAAAATAAGATTTTCGACTTGTGTTTTTGTGTTATTCACAGTCATGTTATGCTCAAAGTTTGTTTAAAAATTAATGATTCATGATTATAGAAACATAACATAATAATAATAATAGTTTCATAAATACCTGTAACTCTAAGCTATACAAGCTTAACATCATTTTAACAAACTAATAGAACTACCTATAATATAACTAAGCAACATACTGTCTTATAATAAAAATGAATCATGTTTGTACAAGTTAATTGAAATAGACACACAAAATTATAAAAAAAAATCACAATTAAATACAAAATAAACAAATTTCAAACCTAACTTTAACCTTTTGATTTGTTTCGTATATAAATACTTAAGATTTTAAAATATGGATACATCCAAATGTTTTTTAGGTGATTGCTTCACCACACATAACATGTACATGAATTATTATGCTCTAATACATAAGACAACATTAGCTCGTCTTAGCGCTTGATCGTGAAATAATCCCAAAGAGTGCACGAGAGTAAGAATATAATTTATAAAACAACAATAATGTTAAATGTATCGCTCATGATCACAAAAGTAAACATCAACG
The DNA here is from genome assembly GCA_901482245.1 of Timema douglasi. Taxonomy (NCBI): domain Eukaryota; kingdom Metazoa; phylum Arthropoda; class Insecta; order Phasmatodea; family Timematidae; genus Timema; species Timema douglasi. The sequence continues at coordinate 74,752 of CABEEJ010001201.1, forward strand.
TATGTGTTGATACGAAGATTAGATAATTAAATCATGGGCATGGAGATATTTTCTATTTTGGCTTTAGTAAGGGATTGAGGCCAAACTGAGTTTGTGGCGTTCTTATAAATAAAGTTTGCACACATAATAGATTGAAGTACGCTGCACACAGCAGTGCCCCTTTCACATATTCAACGCAACTTGATCGGAAACCGTGGGCATCTTTGGCTCTCAAAAATGGTGTTTTCGGCACCCATTTAAAATTTAGTAGGAGACTAGTAGCCCCCAAGACGTTCCCTCCTCTTTATAATTCCTACACTCCTGGTTTTTACTAGATTTTTGACATATAGTATGTTCTGTGGTAGCTATTTGAGCTTGTTGGTCATCATATTATTTTAAAATCTCAAGTAGGCTATATCTATACGGAAAGTGAGCTTTTAAATCCGTCAGAAGGTACTTTACAATTTACATTATTTTAATCTTATTTATATTTATTTGATCTTGTGTATTTATGATATTCTATATTTATTTTAATAAAGTTAAATAATAGAGACTAGTGTTCTAGTATAAACTTCATTGAAATGTGCGACTATTAAAGTTGCTATACTTCAACGTTCCCATCTTTCAAATATGTTAAAATTAAAATCATATTAAAATAATAAATTGCGATAATCCAAGCCTCAAAATTAATGTACAACCTCATCAATATGTTTAAAATAACTATAAATTACTTTAAGAGTATTTTAACGTTAAGAAAATACATAACATCTCCTCTGGGGTGAGTGTGTGGAGGGGTTAAGGAGGTGGTGAGGGGAACGACTTCATTACTAGTCACCGCAGCTATAACCATGACTTTATTTTTTATTTTATTAACATACTGACTGTTAAAATGAGTCAATTTTACTAAATAAAATATAAATGAAACACTTATGAGTTTATTAACTAAAATAGAAGAATACAAGTGTATTAGCTTTGCAATGGTTTAGTTGCATTTATACCAACTTTTTTTCGATATCGTATAAATATGTTGTTGAGTTTTCACAGAAAGATTGGCCTTATGGATTGTGTAGCCTACTCTTAATCGTAGGGCTAGGGAATAATTCTTACAGGCTTCACTAAAAAGTGTATGTCCTCATCGTTTTTTTGCCATTCCCAAGGGGAAAACGAATAAAAAATTCAGATATGTGATTGGGCAGGTCTGTAAAAAAAATCCATCTCGTATCTGGCTAGATCTGATACTGTTTTCACATAGGGTCTCTCTGTTGACGTTTGCTACGATTCTTTATTACGAATCTTCTTTATAATGTTCTTTAGGTGTAAATAAGTATACATAAATAAATACATAATGTTTCCGTGTTTGTCTAAAGCCCCAGTGTGTCACACAGTGTGTAGTATTTTCTCTGGTGTGCTATAGACTTGGATAGGCAGCCGTACAAGTCATTTATCTTAAGGCAGTCAGTCTTGCTCATGGCCTTCCTCTGACCTAACTTCACACCACGGTGCTTCGGCGTGATGGTTGGTTGACCCTTCTCCTTGCTGGAGACATAAGAAACACAATATAACAATGAGAGGATTTAAACACTTCAGGTTGAAATTAAGTCAAGTTCACAAATGAACCTGCATTGCTGAGCCTATCAGTGGGTGTGTTGAAAATAATAATTACTTTACTAATATCAATATTTTACTCTCAATACCAATACTTTTTTTTACTAGATAATATATTGGGCATGTTAATATGATATTTTTAAAACTCACGCTGAAAGAGTCAGATTAAAAGTTTTTGCTGCTTTGTTCGGAAATAAGCTGGACACATAGCTAAGCCCTTTATTTAAAGATATTTTTTTAAATCCCCGCATCTGAATAACTGAATCATTTTATAGGTAATCTACCCGATTTTCCTAGAAGGAAAGTGGGAAACTACTAAGGGAAAGCCACCCTCAGTAGACCCGATCGATACTCTAACATAATCTACCCATAATCAGCAGGCTGGTATAGCACGAGAGTGACGCCCTATACCATACGGCAACTGAAGTGTGTTATTTTTTATTTTTGGTGATTTAATATAAGGAATGGTTAACATTTTAGCATGATTCAAATGTTTTTTTAAAATCTTTGTTATTAGATGAGTAAAATATTATATAGAGAAAAAACTTGACAATTTCGTGTATTAAAAAACACACCCTAGACATGATCTTTGGACAAAAAAATATTTCTTATTCTTTCATTGCCGATATCTATTGTTATCGATACTTTTCTTTCTATAAAAACATGATATCAATAATTTTATTCCTACTCTAGAACTTAGTAAAATATTTATATTTTTCTTTCATTAGCACATCCTTAGCTATAAGACAGAACGCATTGGCTATCACTGGTGGAGGAGCCAACATGCTAAAAACAAGAACTTTCATTGGATATCTTGAAGCGATCACCTAATAATACTTTATTGTTATTGTATTAATTGTCCAGTTTTATGAAGTATTCTACAATTGTAAACAATACAAGTATTTGAAGTTGATACGGCTATAGGTTATACTATTGAAGATCACCGAGGGGGAAAAAAACTCACCTAAAGTAATTTGGCCCGTAATGCATGACGCTGTCATAGTCGTATTCAAAGTTGTAGGTCGTATTCTCGAGGCTCTCCTTATCGAAGTTAACCTTAAACTCTGTAAAAAAAAACCAACAACTAAGTAATTCTACTTAAACTTATCTGGTTAAATATAAGTTCGGATGATACATTTAAACTTTTCAATAAAATACAAATACCTTTAGTGGATATAAGGTTAATAGCATTTTCCATTCATTCTCAAAACGGTTTAAAAATATTTCAAGTCTCTATCATACCATATTATATTATTTAAAAGTCTTATTTTCTTTTATAAAGAGATGCAAAGCGTGTCTGCATGTAGTAGCACAGTTCAGTATATATGGGCAGTGTGCGTTGATACATACTGCGTTGTTGCCGTATCCCTCCACGAGTGACTGAGTCCCAAGACCCTCCGACCATCCCCTTTTATAGCCAGTGGCTGGTGGGTTGTTGGAAGGTCCTGGGAGGGGCAGCCACGGACGGAAGGACATCGGCAACCACAGCCTTTATTTATTAATCAATTACAATCGTGATCACAAATACAGAGTCAATCAGATATATAATAGTTCTAGGAAATCTGTTGGGATGTCCTGCATCCTGATGGTTGCCGCATCAGCTGCTTCTTCCTGCAGGAGCTGCAGGGTCTGCTGCCTGGATGGATGGTCCACTGGATTGAGGTCTGAAGCCAGCAAGTATGAGTCGATCCAGAACGTACGGCGTTTGTTGCTGATGTAGAAGTGTAAGTTGCATAGTACTGTGTCGGTGAAGGTCAGTCCTCTGCCTTTCAGGGGTGATGCGAAAGCTGTGGCGTTGTCTGTGGCTATCCTCATCGTAGAAGTTCCTGTTGTTTGGTGTTCTCACAAGAGTGTGAGGAGCTTTGTTGATTTCGATGTAATCTTCAAACCTCTGGACTGTGCATTCTCCTCTATATGGCGCATGTCCGGCCATTGCCCACGGGGTAGCGTCGCTGTAGAGGTCGACTGGTCGCGTGGAAGGGTCCTTCCACGTACAGCAGCGCCACCTCGGGTAGGACAGTATTTTGAAGGCAAAGGCTGGTAGCCTTAGGTATATCCTGCTGGTGATGTACTGGGGCCAATGAAGATTGTGCCCCAACCACTAAATAGATCCGTTGATTCTTGTGGTTCCCTTACTGCCCGTGCTAGGTAAGTGGCGGAGCAGGGCTACAGCCCATATCTGGGCGTCCTCCGTGAGTTGGAGTGTGGAGTCGCGGTTATCTATGATGAAGCCCAAGTAGGTGAGGTGCTGTTGTGGTGCTGCAGCAGAAGATGTCTTGGTGTTTAGGGCCAGCCCTAGAGGGTACAGGAGTTCCGGTATGTATTCCAGGGGCTCTTTCTCTTGAGAATACCACAGGAAATCATCTATGTAAGCAATGCCTATGAACCCCGTGAATACTTGTTGTATAGCTTGGATCGACTCTTGTGATACCTTCCGCAGGATCGAGGGGACCAAGGTGTGGCCCATCGTTAGGCGAATAGCTGAGTACTTCACTACCCTGTAGTAAATCCCCGTTAATCTCCTTGAGTCTTTTGCCACTGGAATCTAGAAGAAAACAGAACCAAGGTCGGTCTTTTAGAGCCAGGCGTTCGGTGGGATATTTGTAGGGCGATCCTTGCTGTGTCTAAACTGAATCTAGACTTCTATAAGTAGTCGGTTCAGGGAATGAACTCGTGGATTGTCCTCCATATCTCGTTGCTTTTTGGAATCAAAAACAGCGTGAAGGCGTCGGTCATTGCTGGGGGTTCTTCGGAGTAGGGCGGTGTCCAGCCAATATCGTATCACTAGGTCCATCTGTTCGAAGCTTTAGGTTCTGTTAAAGTTATGAGGGGCGTCACGGGGTCTTGGCAGGACAGCCCCTTCTTGGCAGACCTTGAACCTTGTTCTATTGTTCCACAAGATCGATTTGAGTTTTGGTACCGTGACGCTCTGGTATCGACAGTCAATGTCGATGCCTAGTTCTGCGACGAGTTTAACTAGGTTTTCCATTGTGTGTGTGTGGACCACTGTTCCGCTGGCTATTTCCTTCAGGTGTAGGAGCTATGAGTTCTCATGTAGTGGGTAGCTCCCTGTGTCTGTGGTGGCTTTTGAATCTGTGCGGCTTACCGAAGAGCTGTTGTCTATTCCAGGATTCCCGTCATTCAAATTGACTTCCTCCTCGTACGTGTCCCATACTTGGTTGAGGTCAGGTAGGTTTTCTTCTATCCTGAGTAAGAAGTCGGACTCCGATATGTTGTCGACTTCGTCGATCAGCCAAGACCAATCATCAAAGTAGGTTGGAGGCGGAAGGCCAATGTCTTGATATGTCCGTTGTAGGTTTGAGTTTGAAACCCAAACGTGAAAGCCATGACCGAAACACAAAGCTAAGCGTTGCTTATTCATTTTCAACAAATGATTAAACTTTGTTTTATTGTATTAATTTTGATACAATGAATCATGTAACAAGCGTCAGGATATGAATTAATCTGCGTTGATGCATTGTAGGATATTAAAAAATCAAATTGATATAAAAACACTAAGAAAGACATATTTTATAATTTTTCCTGGTAGGCCATGAGGTGAAGAAAAACAAGTGGGTTCAAACAATCAACAGAATTAATTAAGTAAATCTATTATTTATATTTAACGAGTACGGACTTTATCTAAAATATGAGCCATTTAAATCCAAGTTCTAGGTCTAGAAACCAATACTTCTCAATGTACCTACATGTTTTTGAAGATTAAAAAAACCTTTGTTAACATTAGTTACTACAAGACAAATTCGATCACCATGGTTCTTATATATTCCATTATTCTACCTTGTATCTTTAACAAAATAAATACTATCTCATCTTCAGTTTTATTATTAACTATCGTTTACCATTTTCTAGTATGGATCAAATTTTAAACTACACACGTCTACCTTAGAACCATAGAAGTTATACAAGGTGAGTTTAAATCTCAAACCTCGTTAAAATAAATTAATAGATACAATCCAAGCAAACTAATATATCCTTTCTTAAATGATTGATGAAAATCATAGCAAGGATTAACTAGTAATAAACCGTTTAGCATTATTACTCTGTTTATATCTGACATGTTTATGAATGTTCAGTAGCAGCTATAACCCTTTCGCTATGAATATTATGAATTCTACGACATTGGCGCTTTATCCGTTCTCACTAGCGCCATCAACGGCTAAACAGGGTGCATACACTCTCAAATTTAAACTCATAAGCGGCCTTCACAAATGTAAAATAGATAGACTGCCATGTATAGTTTGTGGTAAACTATTCTATTACCTGATATGATATTGTCGTAGTGGACCTTCACATAGTTGTCTCTGTCTGCTCGAGACTGTTCGTGGAATATTCCCAGAGCATGCAGTATCTCGTGAGTTGGACGACCTTCGTCCCCAAGACAGTTGGGGCCGTTACTGTCTGGTGGCTGCAGAGACAAGATCTGGGGACCACCGAACCTCCCCACCAAGGACCAGCATCTACACACATGCACAGGGGCTGAACAGTTCAATTTCACAGGGGGAAACTTTTAATATTACTAACCTTTTTTTGCAATCAACATTAGTAACATTTTACTGTTATTATTATTAGTGTTATTTTATAGGTGTTACGCTATCTAAGTTATAAAAAGTGATGACTGAAAATCACATGACTTGACGTATGAATACGAGGAAGCTATTATTATTTTTTTAAGATAAAGGTCCTTCCTATGAAAATTGAACTAAAGTAAAGCCCAGCGACTGTTCAGACGTTTTGTGATTGCTATGCAAATCTACATATTAATGTCAGGATCACGATCAACGTAGCCATCACGTAACTTGGTGTTCACTAACTTTCACGTAACGCTTAATTAATGTAAAGAAACTAGTGTGTAATCAGAATTCCCGTAACGTAACTTAATGTAACAACTCAAGCAAAACAGAGACAATGGGTTTAAACTGTTTGAAGAACTACAAAATGTTCACCATTATTAAACCAAAGCATTTAGGGCTGATTAGACTACAACTACTTGAAATAAAGTTTTACTGGAGCTACAAAACAAAGTTTAGCCAGAGGTTATGAAGTGTCATAGTTCGCGAGACAAGGACAAACTAAACTGAAGAAATCGTCTACATCCTAAACCAGCGTTCTGAGAGATAAATTAAGGGTTCCAAGAAAAAAAGAAATAATTTTAAAATATTCTATTTACAAAACGTTAAAAAAAATACTGTAAGTACGTTCATTATATCTGGTGGACGAGACCATATTTGACTGTCTCTTTTACTGCAAAGTTGTTTACTATAATGCCTTTGTAAATATTGTAATCAAGAACCGGTCGAGAACTCGCTCTGTCCAGTGGCTCGGATGTTACACACATTCGCAGCGGTGGGCAAAGTACTGTTGCCATTCTCCAGCACGTATTTTTAGAAACTGGATTCTCGCTATACTCGAGAATCAAATTGAGTATCGAAACTGACTTGATGCGGTTCCAGACATGCGAATACAATAAATTGTCAACAATTAAACCGGATATAAGAAGAATTTTCCAAAAAAAGAAATGTATACTCTGATGATATGAAGCTATTTTAAGTTATTTAAGTTATTTTTTATGCTAATAATAAACACAGAATCTGATACCATATTAATAACAATTATTTAGTTAAGAGTAAAGCTTGATAATGTTTTTCCTTGACAGGCACGTATACAAGGCGGCTGCATTTATTTATGAGACATTAAAGAGAACAAAACGTGTATTGCCTTACTCCTTGTAAAATTGTAAATTTCAATTTTCAGATATTTGACCTTGAACAAAAGAACTTTTCACCTGAGGAGATTTTTTTATGTTACGCTAAAACTATTCGAGAGATTCCGTTATGTTGTACGTTATATAGAAAGGTTTCTTGACTAAGTTTAATTGGGGAACGCTGCCATAAACAAAAAATGAAGTACTAAAGAGCCTTGTGCTACGCGGCTCCCAACATGATTGGTTAGAACACGTGTTACTCTTCTCTTAACGTCAAAGTTCCCCAAACTCTTAATTTAAATGTATGTTAAGTTAACTGCATCTTGATGGTTCCCATTAAAAAATACAAGGAAAACCGTTACGTTAATATTAAGTTGGTCGTGAACCAAGCTTATGACTTTTATTAAAGAACTCAGCCTCTGTTGTTTTTTTACAAGAGCCCTGTCTTAATAGCGTTCATAGGCCTATAGTTACCAACTAACTTAAATTATATCTAGGTCACGGCTTCGTTATTGAACCTTTATTGACTATGATATGATAACCCTCGAAGTAAAAACTTTTTAATAACAAAATTGATAACAGTCTGGTAAACCTCAGAAATTGATGTCGAAAGAAATTGTCGTTTTCTGAAATGGTGGCAGTAGTGATCATCATCTCCAGTCAAAAACATGTTGTTGAGGAAAATAATATATGCAAATTGTAACTGAATTTTATACCTATGCGAACAAGTATTTATAGGAAGTGGTGTGGACAATGAACACAACCATAATAATTTCGAATGTTTATTTACAGAAAATGTATATACAGGTTTCTTGTAAGTTTGTTTCTTCATATTTTTGAAAACAACATAAAATTACAAGTTTTATAAAGGGGTGTTTCTTACCAGAGATCTGTATATACATTTTCTGTAAATGAATATTCAAACTATTATGGTTGTGTTTTATTGTCCAAACCACTTCCTATAAAGACTTGTTCACATAGGTATCAAACTCAGTTAAAATCTGGTTTTATTATTTTCCTCAACAACTTGTTTTTGAATGGAGGTGATTTTATAATCACCCTCCTTGCAAATGCTGGCACACTTCCTCCTAGTTTGTGCGTTCAGGCTTTGATTGGAGATGGTTTTATACTCTCCCCCTGTCTTGTAATAGCGTCTAGTGTTTTTTTAATAAATGTATTAAACGTGTATCGAATCATTTATTTTCCCTGCTTCATACATTTTTTGGTAGCGAATTAATTGGAAAAATAATTAAATTAGCGAGAACTTTAAAAAAAATAGACTGGAGTATTTGGATACCAAAGTAAAACAGTGTTATGTAAGAAGTACCTCGTGATGTCCTCCCCTGGATCAAGTGGGGTCGGAAAGCAGAAAAATAAATTACGTAATTAGTCTGAGTATTACGAAATTAACAAATACATTCCCCCAGAGAAGGTTGAGCAAAAAATTACGAAATAATTAAAAACATCTCGTGGCATGCCCTGGGGTTAAAGACCCCTTCCACTCCCCAAGTCAGCCCACGTGCTTTATATTTCTTGTCCATTACTATAATTTATAATTCACAGTTATTCATTTTTCATGTATCATCGACATTACAATTTTTTAGATTTATTATTATGATAGTGTTTATTCGTGGATAAAAATATCCCTCACACCTCTTGATTCAGCCATCCTAATTTTAAATCATCTGAACCACTTTTGATGCCAAGAATTAATTCTGATAGTCTTTGTGTTACTGTATAATCGTAATTAGGGCTAAGTTGGACACGAACCCTTTCGGATACTTCACGGGCCAGATGAGAAGGAAGTCCTCGGCCTTCCCGTCCCAAGGCAGGAACCGGATGCACGTCATGAAGTTGAGCATGGTGATGGACTTGTAGATAGTGATGTAGTCCTCTGTTTCTGCACGGACATGAGACACGACATCTTGTTAACAGAGCTTGCTGCGGTCAATGTTTCTACAAGGTGGATTTAGAGCAAAATTCTAGAGTCAAGGTTTAGAGCAGCATTTTATACAAGAAAGTGCTAGAGCACCATTCTCTAAAAACATGTTCTAAAGCAGCATTATATAAAAACAAATCATTGAGCAACATTTTATAGAAACTAGTTCTAGAGCAGAATTCTATAGAAACAGGTGCTGGAGCAGCATTATTTAGAAACAAGAGTTAGAGCAGCATTCTAGAGGAATTAGTTCTACAGCAGCATTCTTTAGAAACAAGTTCTAAAGTAGCATTGTATAGAAACTAGTTCTTGAACAGCATTCTTTAGAAAACAAGCCCTAAGGAAGCATGGAATAGAAACAAGTCCTGTATCAGCATTCTAAAGGCAAGAGCCATATTTTATAATTTGAGACACAAACCTTAAAACCGCAGTGGCGTGACATGGAATGTATCCAGGGTAAGTAAAGCTTGTTGAAACTGTGCCCCTTTATCTCAAGGTAACATTTTACTGGCAAGAGATCAAGGTACACACGTCCTCATGTGAGGTATGTAGGGCAGTGCAGACTCTTAGGGACAGCTCAGTTTTCAAAGGAAGAACCTTATTTGACAGATATAAAAGTTACTAGATCTACTTTCACGCATTCATACGTGAAGTCATGTGATCTACAAGCTATCACTTAAGAGAGATATTATCAATACCAATATAATAACGGTTACAATATAGTAACATGTCATCAATGCTGGCGTCAAAAAATAATAATTTTTGCTTCTTTATTTATTCATAGCTCTTTTCTATGAGCATTGGACTATGTTATTGGTCAGAGGGAGGCAGGGGGCAAAAGAATATAATATCACAAGTGCAAAAAAACAACAACTTTGCATGCCCTGGCGTCACGCCCCACCACGTCACTGGGGAAAAGTATTCTAGACAAGTTTTGTTTGCGATTGTTGTGCTCACCATAAAGAGGACTAATAACGTAATGGACAGTATTGTTGGCCCACTTCCTTTCTGGGTGTACGTCCCATCTTAGGCCTACTCGCCAGTAGTTGTACATCTTGAAAAATAAAACATACCGTTTGCTAGGCTGGGACTATATTCATGCATAACACATAGCTATAGTATGATTTTGGTAGGAATAACAGTAGAAGTTAGTTACTAAAGTTACCAAAACAATTTTAATAGATTCATACATCAAGTTATGTTATCTGCAGCTATTACTTTTGATATATATTACCAATACCTATAAAATAACACTAATAATATGGTAAAATGTTATCAAAGTTGACCACAATAAATATGATTGAATTTTCTCTACTGTTCTTCCAACAAAAATCAGGGTATAATAGCGAGAAGTCCATATTACGTAGCGCGCAAGAGATTTAAACAATTATGGCGTTCATAACCGTTACATTAGTAAATAGTGTACAACGCATTAAGTTGATATAACCTTTACTTGCTTTGCGTTATACATGGACTTGGTAATAGACGGTCCTTGTATCGGCAAATGAGAATGTGAGGAGAGACTATAGATAGACATTTAAACGCCAGTACACACAGAAGACGGGAATTACCTTCTGTGTTCATGTTACCTTTAGGGCATCATACCCGTTTGATATTAACGAATTATCTTTGTTATTGAAACAATGACTACGATTGTACATATGATTGAAAATAAAGAAGAAATAATACATTTTTTATTCTATTACTGAGGAAAAGGTATACCATAATATTCATGAAAATAACAAAATAAGAATCAAACACAATCAAATTTGATTTAATATCACAGGCAAAACTTAAATTAGGTTAGTTTCAAAAGACACATTCTAATTAATATGTTTTTTTTAGTGACCCTTTAAGTGAAGTATTTTTAGAAATCTTATCTAGTAGTAGTGCACATGGGTTAGGCCATTTTCCGTAAGTAAAATACTATTTATAAATTTTAATCATTACGTATAGTAAAAAAAACCTTTATTTTTCTTATGAATTGGACACTATACTTTGTACTCTATTTACTATTAGCTATGCGTTATTTATTAATATAAACCCAGCCCTTTAGGACAACAACTTAGGTTTATTCAGGAGTGTGGGAACGTGGGGTTAGGGGGCTTCCGGAGAGCCCTCCAGTTAAGATGGCTGCTCAAGATGACTCCTTGGGGGCAACCAGGGTCTGCCCCAGTCCATAAGGTGAACCTAGGTGGTTGACAACGGCGCAAATAATGTCTTAGAGCTCATTCCAACAAAATTTTATTTTCTTATTGTTTAAAAAAATTGTTATTTAAATTAAATAATCTAATAATTATTTCTAAATAAAGAAATAACATCTAAATATTTTATCTAATATTAAGAATATAATATTTACAAAAGTCAATTCTATAATTTTATGACATTCGAGGTCGCTTTGTCGGATAAACACTTCCATTTTAACTAAAAGCTTTCTAAAATATTAATAGTAAATGAAGCAAAGAATGAATAATATTTTTGCGTAGATTTATTAAGTACAGCTGTCGCCACTTATGTTAGATTTTTTTAGCCAGTAGGCCTATTTTAGAAAACCTATTATTATTGTTGTTGTTATTATTATTATTATCTTTATTTGGAGTCACGCAGGGGCTGGGGTTTATTTATATTATAGAGAATACAACTGGGACGTAAACTTTAAGTCTCACGACCAAATTTACTCGCACGTGTGAGACTATAAAAACATATTTTTTACTGCTAAAACTCTACAAATCAGTCTAATCTGTGACCTGTCAATAAACAACTTTGAATCTTAAATGAGACAAATATTTTGACAAGACCTAAATTAAAATGTTTATTAATAAAAGGTTGTCACTAAATAATATTATAGTATATTCGTAAATAATTATCTTTTAAATCCTTAAATATTTTTTCTCGAGGAGATAGAAATAAATAAACTCCACGCTCACAATCGAGCCATTTTGACTGAGCGGCTGCCTTCTGTTTATGAAGATAGTGCCGACTTCTGCGTATATAGGGTGTCATGTGGTCATCACAATTAATTCTCCAGCCGTTAATTTTAGTTTCTTTAGACCGGAGCTGCTAAGCGGTTTTTAGTTAAGATAAATATTTTTGCAGGTTTTTATAGCAAAACAAACTTTTTTGGACAAAATAAAAAAAATGTTGCTCCATTAGATTCAGTTTGTTTAATTTATTACAAATATCAATCTCAACAGTTCTTGAATATTTGTCAAGAGCATCGGGGAACTAGACAGTGGAATTTTCACACTTATTTAAAAAGCTTTGAGTCAAATCCAATTATGTTTATGACAGATATTTAAGAACTGTTAAGATTTCTGTGTGCCTTCCGCTTATTTCACTGAACATATCTACTGGAACAATAAGCAATATTTTATTTATTTTATTCAAAAATGTTTAGTTTTTTTTCCTCTAAAACTGGTAAACAATACCTACCTCAGCTCGTGTTAACTTTAATCGTACCTTAACTTAAGCTTGTAAACCACCCCCAATAGCACAGCCTTAAGATAAACATTTTTAAAATTATCATCACTTCTCTCTACCTGTTCAGGTTATATGCATGCATGAAATTTACTCTTATGGGTAAGGATGAAGAAGGAAGTATTTTAGACCTAATTTATATTATGATTTTGGTAGGAAGAACAGTAGTTGTTTACTAAAGCTACTAAAACAAATAAAACCATTTTAATACAGCCATACGTCAAGTCATGTTATCTCCAGAAGCTGTCACTTTTGATACATATTATCAACTAGCAATCCCGCGCGGTGTTGTCCGTGACCCACTGTGGTATAAGAATTATCTAAGCTGCTCCCCCCGCCCC
>CABEEJ010001201.1:89360-153998 GCA_901482245.1 Timema douglasi
GTTGACCATCAGCCTCACGATCTCCCCCTGTTCCCCCCTTTGGATACGTGCCCGTGCGGTGTCGCCGCCATATGTGAGTCAGATACAACCAACAATGTGTTTTTGACGCACCTACCTTGTGCGCTTTTGATATACTCCAAATCAGGTATGCTACATATGTTCGGCCGGCTTATGCACTTTCAGTACGTATCCGCCACTACCCAAAGCTTCACGGGATTGTACCAGTAAATTAGTTAAGCCTGTGCAAAGATTCTAAATTTCTAGTCCGAATCTACAGTCCAATTTTCAAAGAAAGGCCTTTAGCTGATAACTATACAAAATAACTGATCTATGTCCCCGTGTTCATACGTCAAATCATGTGATATGAAGCTGTCACTTTTTTTTAAATAGATATTATCAATAATTATACAATAACACTAATAAAATGTTACCAATATTGAATGCAAAAAAAACCCTCTTTCTATGACTGTCTATAATAATTTACGTTTGCCGGTAAATGTATGTACGCTATTTAGAAGAACCGCACCCACAGAAGGTATAAAACCGACCGAGATTCGAACCCTGCTCTCTCTGTCACTGACTACCCAGCCCAACACGAGAGTGACACGCGGTAGACCACGCCGCCACCGATGAGAGTTTAAATCAAGTTAATTGATGATAGTTAATCTTACCTTCTTCGGGCACTGGTGGATGTAGTACACTAGGAACATAAAAAGGAACATTCTTCGTGTGTGTGTAAGTACACACTAACGACAGCACACTAAATTTTAAAACGAGTGTAATCATTTTTTTTAAATATTAAAATATGTACAAAAAATATATATCTCCCACACAAACACTAATGTTGTTTCTCCCCTTAGAAAGCTGTTGAGCTAGTGTTGTACAACGGCTGACACTAGCGTCACGGAACCTGCCAATCTTGGCATACTGTCAATTGTCTGTACAGTGGCGCTCGTGTATACAGCGGGTAGGACGTATGACCGATAGACCAACCGGCTTGATCAGAAGACGAAGGTCTAGTGCTGATGAAGTAGAGGTCGACTCCTGCGAATCTACTAGAGGCTGAGTGGCAACATCAAGATCACATGACGTCAGACGGGAAGCAACTTTAGGAGGTTGTTGCCTTTTGGCCATTTCCCCCCTTTAACCTCCCCCCCTCCCCCAAAACGGAGGACTATTTATTGACCGGTTAGAGATTTCATGTCATTTGGATTGCATATATATTTTGTTCCTTCATTCTAAGTCTTTTTTAACCGTCTGAGCTATCGGCATTTAATTACACTATTGGGGTAGGGAGGAGGAAGGTATCGTTTATATGAAATTTATCAACATTTGCGTAAAGGGAGGGTGGAAAACCATGTAGGTAAAAGTAAACTTCAGTAAGCCCGGCTGTGATTCGATCCCCAGTACTTTCCCGTCCCCAGAAAAATATAACGGATTAGTCTGACGTCTAGTCCGCGTACCCACAGGTGTGGGGTCTCCATTCTAATGCAGATGGGGTGCATTACCTCTTCCCTCCTCATCCCTACCTCTGTTATTTAACCTTCTAAAAACCGAGATTATTTTTAATAGAAAAAAATAATGTAATTTTATTATTAGTATTTAAGTCTAAAAAATGTATTTTGCAAAATTTTTGACATTTTGGCGATACTTAAAAAACTCGTGTTAAAACGTACAAGCTAAAATAAAATAGGTTGAACTTGAGACAATGAAAAATTTTGGTTCGAGCTTTCCATGGAGTCGAAATGGTGTCTTCACGTAATGAGAAATAAGACGGGATGCGAATGATTTAAAATTTATCATGTGCTGGCGGCCGGGGTTCAATCCACGGTCCAGGCACAGATTTATCTGATTACCAAACCCTTCCTTCACCTCTGACAAGACATCTTGTGAATGTGGGGAATGCCAGGCCTCCACCGTAGTTCGGATTCCACGTTAAACTGTAGGTCCTCCATTTCATATCACAATCACCCTACCATTACACATTAGCGTAAGTGTGTATAACCCGAACAGGTAGTAAGACGCGGTACTAATAATAATAATAATAATAATAATAATAATAATAATGATAAAATTTGTTAAAAACGAAGTTCCAGGGGATAATAACCCCAATATAGTACTTGCGGGGCAGGCGGGGATTCAAGAAGAGGGGTCAAAGGAACCATTGTTCCCTCCTTCCAGTCTTTGTGGTAGATATAAATATAATATGAGATTCATTTTTTGGTACCACTACTTTTTAGCACAGCGTTTTACCTCTTGTTCAATGTTCGGGGTTGTACGCATGTGCACTAATTACGCTAATGATTTAGGGACGAAGAAGGTTTAATTTAGAGGAAATGTACCTGATTTTGCGTGGAGAAAGAGTGGAAAACCATTCTCGGTACACCAGACCGGGATTCGAACCGTGATCTTCTTGTCATCGGCAGTCCCAGTCTATTGCGCGAGTGACGACTTAACGAACGACCAAAGCGGGCTTCATCTCAGAAAATGTCTGTAGATAACCTCTGATAAAGTGGCTATACAATTTATGAGGGTGCGGGTGTTCCTCATTGTTGGCAGACGGAGGGAACATTTTCTTATAGTACACTAGCAGAAGTACCCGACGTTGCTCGGGGTACCCACGCAATAATTTCTTCATTTTATTTCTTTCGACCCAGTTTCTAATAAATTTAAAAACATCTAATAAAAAATGCCACCCTCGAGGTGCACAGGGGCTACTAGCCTAAATTTAAAATTTCAGTCCTTTGCCTTCGATTGATATCGCGCTAGGCTCATGACGGACAGACAAACAAACTCTTCATTCTATTAATACTGATATAGTAGGATTTTTGTAGGAAGGAACGTTTATAAAATAATCCTTAAACAAATTTGAATTCAGCAATGATAACATTTTACCAAAGGCGTGTGAAACTAATTTTTCTAGGGGGAATACGATAGAAAATTGTGTTTATCTTTAGTTCATATACGTATGTATAATCTTATCTTATATATCTTTAGTTCATTATACGTATATATAAAACCTCCCTGAGGGGTCCGAACCCCTCTACTGACCTCCTCTTTCTTACGCCCTTATATTTTACTTTATTATTAGTGTTATAACATGATAATATCTACCAAAAGCTACAGCTCAATATCACATGATTCGAAGTATAAATATATGAAAATAATTTTTACAATGCTTATAACTATCAAACAAAGTGTATTCTTATTTAAATTTCCTCTTGCAACAAGTCACGATTACTTGACTCGGTGGTCGTATAGTCTCTGGCGTCACTCTCGCAGTACACTAGACTGCCAATGACGGGGAGATCGAGGTTTGAATCTCGGTCGAGTGTACTGAGAGTGGTTTTCCACTCTTACTCCACGAGAATGCGGGTGCACTTTCTTTAACTATAACCCTCCTTGACCCTAAAACCAACATAAGCGAATAGCCTTCACGGGTAGTAAGACGCGGTGCTAAAAAAAAACTTACGATCTTTAGAAAACGATAGGAATATGGAGGGCACAATATAGTCCTTAGGTAGCCTCGATATCGCCAATCAGATGCTGCGCTTAGGTTAAAATATTGACAAAACATTTTGACTGTACATGAGAAGTTTACTGGAATGAACACAAACGATTTTATATCACCGTATACATATTATTATGTAGACTTGTAAACATAGTCTGAAAGTTGATTTTTCCACCCAGACACGCAAAAAAAATCCACATATCTCGGTCGATCACTAAGACCTAAAATCTGCTTCGGTGGCCACATGGACTAAGGCGTCTCTATTGCAATAGACTAAACTGCCGATGTCAAGGAGATTGAGGTTCGAATACCAGTCAGGTGTACTGAGGGTGGTTTTTCCTAAATTATTTTCTCTAAATTCCACCTCTCTCGTCCCTAACTCATTAGCGTAATTAGTGCATTACCTAAACAGGTAGTAAGATGCGGTGCTAAAGAAAATATATATACCTACATGACCGGGGAACTAAATGTAATTGATTTAGGAGCGTAGAATGGAGGTTTATGAATCGAATTATGCTATTTAATAAAGACAAATTGTATTGTCAGAAGTATTTTCCTCCTCCCCTGTGTGTTCATCCAGGAATGTTACAAACCCACTTGGTTTCTGGCATTCACGATTATTTCTCCTTGGCGGTCCAGTTTTCTTTTCGTCGCGACAGAGTGAGGTGTGTGTTAAAAGGGCGTGGTTTCTTGTCACTGCAGCAGAGGCCACTGAACTGATGCGAAAACTCGTCCAGACCTACCGGGCAAACTTGACCGCCCGCCAAGGGTTCAACAAACACTCCTCGCCAATGTTCAGGGTCGCTGGAGAAGGGGGGGGGGGGCAACACTTGTTCAGCCGCAATTCATTATGGTGTCTAAGTTTTACTGTTGTAAAAATGTGACGGGCCTGTTTTTTTGTTATTATTATTATTACTATTAGTTTTGTGTCTGCACCTCTACTTATGGTGTAGAAGGATAAGGAAGGTAGCTTTGCGTGGTTGACTACCGAGTTAAGGCTCTCCGGTTCAATTCTCGATTTGACAAAAACATGTATCATTACTCATTAGTGGTATTTGAGTTTCTCATTTCACAATGATAACTAATAACGGTTGGAGACTGTATTTAGGTTAGTTTATAAGTCTTGTGGTGATATAATCAATCGTGTCTGAAAGTGCACGTTAAATTAGCTCTAATCATTTTTTTCAAATTACATAATCACACGACCTAGAAGCTAACCAAGCAGATTGTTTTAGTGCCAACGTCCCATTTTCAATATTTATTGGTATAATTTGATAAACATGGTAAAATAAAGACAAGAATGAATACATTTTAATTTAAAATTATTTTTTGATAAAGCTACATTTTGAATAAATATCATAAAAAACATTGAAATAGAATGTTTTGAAACTGAAGTTGGTGACGATTTTCTATTAACATAATTTCAAACTAGATTATCAATCTAAGATAATAACATTAATTTTATAGTGAAAATCTTCTTTATGTAATGCCAATATGTGGGCAGAACTAGGTGTCAAACTTCTGTGCTGGGAGTCCGGGGTTCAATCCTCGATCCCAGCACGAAATTATATGATAGTTTCAGATTCAACGTTAAACTGTAGGTCCTCCATTACATCTCACAATAACCCTACCATTACATACTAGCGTAAGTGCGTATAAGCCGAACGGGTAGTAAGACGCGGTGCTAATAATAATAATAATGTGGGCAGAAGATAAAACCAAACCTTAAAAAAATTGAGACCTTGAAAGCGTGTCAGTAATATAACATAGGACTACTTTGTGAGAGAAAGAGAATAATAAATTGTCAAATATTTAAATCATTTGACAAAAATTATTTCCCAGAAAAAATATTAAAAGAAGGATGTCAAATAAAATAGCAGTCCTAGCATATATTAATAGCTATATTTCTAAAACTGTAATTTTAATTATATTTGAATGTTAAAAATAGACTTAATTTTATTGTAGGTAGGCACTATAAAAGACCGAAAAATAGGTTGATCTCTGAAGTGTGGATACATTGGAATGTGATATCTATTATCCTACCCAATTAGAGTTAACTTAAACAGTTACGTGTTCTTGAATAGAGAGTTTATCAACTTAAAATCTTTATTTCGTTCCTAAACATCACCTCTCCTCAATTTAAGCTCAAAGTTGAGCACTAGTAGTATTAATATACTTATTTTATTGCTAGCTAACCCATTAAACCTGCAGCCAACATATACTGCACTATACAACATACTCTCCACAAATATAAGTTTAATTCTCGTGGGAAGATAGATCATTTTAATCACTTCGAACGGAATTTTTGTAACACTAGGCTGGCAACGCTGATCACATTGTTTCTTAATTTCGAAGGTGTTTGTTTATATTAGAATTTTCGTAAAAGTTAATATTTTTTTTAAAGTGTATGATTATTCAAAAACATGTGTTCGTTTGAACTAATGAGGTTGGAATTCTTCGTAAGTAATATATATGTTGTTTTACGCCTTATAAATGAGATAAACAATTGTAGTTCTGATAGTCTTAGTAAGTTTCCTCTAAGTTAAATAATGTTTGTATCCATGCCCATATTTAAAGTCTGTTTTCTTTAGTATATAACTTAAAATAGCTTATTTGTGTAATTTTGTTGGGCTATCTCTTTTAATGAAGTCTACCAAAGAAACTTACCTACTGAAAATAATTATAAAAAAATACTTCATAATGTTCTGGAAATTTGTTTGTTTTGTTCTATTTTAGCAACTAGGGGTCTAATTATGTCCTAGATTAACTTGTGGACTTGCCTAGTTATTGGTGAATTGCTCCTCGCCCCCCTCCCCCTCCTCCAACCCATAGAGATAATCCCTGGGTGGGTTACTGCACAGAATAACTCTATAATCCTGATAAAGTGGGTTTATAAAGCTTTAGTTAATGCCGAGATCACAATCAACTTACTGATCACGTAATGGTAGTCTTTTTAAATGGAAACCATCACGCTGCAGTTAACTTAACACACACTTAATGTTTACTTACCTAAAGAGTTGTCTAAGGGAGGACTTTCATATGACATGAACGTTAAGGGAAGGGTACCACACATTTTGCAAGCCACATAATCAGGGTTATCTAGTAGGCCTACTTCAGTTGTTTGCTTATAGAATGCAGATGACTTCTTCACTATAGTTTTCCCATGTCTTGTAATCTCTAAAACGTTGTAGCCTTGTGTTACACTTTTTTTTTATCTTGTATACAAATCCTATCCAGTAAACTTCTATTGCAAGTAGGAGCTTAGCTCTAGCCTAATCATCTCTAAGTGCTTGGTTTAATTTCGGTGGACTTTTTATTTTCAAACACTCTAAATCCATTTTTTGTGTTTTGCTCAAGTTATTATGTTAGATGAATCCTAATCACACTAGTGTGTTTTACATTAATTAAGTGTTACATAAAAGCTAAGTGAAAACATGTTAGGTGAATGTTAAGTTGATCATGATCCCGGCATTACTATATCCAAGCCTATTATTTTATGTATTATAGTCATCCCTTTCATCATTCAAGTAACTTAACAATTATTGTTTGTTTGACCATAGGAAATTGTTCAAAACAGCTTCGAGAGAAAAAACATCAACCTTCTCCAAAAGAAATATGATTCATTCAAGACACTGTAAGCTGCTTATACTTAATTATTTGTATTTAATTTTTACTTCTTACCTTCAGAAATGCTAATTAATTATAATTCAAAAATTCAAAATCTGAAAATTTGCTTGATGATCATGATTATGATCAAATAATATGATTTTAAACTAGAAATGCATTTTAAATATGAAATTTAGCAGCATGCTATCTATAAATCGCATAATATATATTTTATATTGATACAATTTTATGGCACATACTATTTATTTTACTAGCAGCCCACAATAGTGTCAAACCTATCGCTAAATGATGATTTGATTGGCCTAATATAGGCCTTATGAAAAAAAAAGAAAAAACTTTTGAAAATTAGTTTACATCAACAGCACTTGAGACCCGCCTTGGTGGCGTAGTTGGCTAATGCGCTAGTCGTGTTGAGCTCGACTGCTGAGGACGGGGAGATTGAGGTTCAAATCTCGGTCGGGTGAACTGTTTTTTTTTTTCCTAAATGGTTTTCCAAATTCAACCTTCCCAATTCCTAATCCATTAGAGTAATTAGTACTAAAAGCGTATAACCCGAACGGGTAGTAAGACGCGGTGCTAAAATATTATTATTATTATTAACACCACTTGAGCAATTTTGTGCTACATTGGTGCTTTCATCAGTGTAGTCTATAAGATCATATATTTGTGTTAGGCATGGTTTAAAAATAGTAACCCGGTAAAGAACAAAAATAAAATATCAATTAGAAGAAATAAAATAAATTTTAAAACTAACTGATTTATTGAATTTTTCAATTGCCCTACTAACCAAATATTATATTTATTGCCCTTTACATGACACAAATTCATCAATAATAAATTAAATGTTACAAACACAGTAGAATAACAGGGTAATATAACAAATACTACACAAATCCCTCAACAATGATTTCTTCCACATAAATATTGCATGTGTGCTACAAATAGTGAAATGCCTAAGTAAACAAGCGCTACTATTGTTTTGATCTAGCAGCTGGTAATTGACAGTTCTCAAAACTAACACCAGAGGCGCATGGACATGCTAGTCTGAAAAATTCAGTGTTCTAACACTCTTGTGGCTATATCCGATTGTCGCAGCAAAGATAGGTAAAGCTTACACACTGTGGGGTAAAGTCGATTTCCACAGTCAATGGCTATAATGTCGAGATCGGATATATCTGATTAATGCAGCAAAAGTTATTTTTTTCCCTTTTACTCAGAATATAAGTGCATATGCTAGCTTCATATTACCAAACAAATCACAACATATCAACCATCTAGGTATTAGAGTGTTTTCTCAATCAAACAAATGCATTCACAATAAACATTAATAAATCTAATTTCACTTAGTTTTCGGAGAAAAAAAAATATCAGAAGAAAACTAGTGCTCATTTAAACTGTATGGAGATTAGAAGATAGAAATCAATTCTCGCATCAAGGTGTTATTTTCAAATTTATGAATATGATTATTTGATGCACTTATATCTCTAAACTAAATTAAATATCACTATTGTCTAACCTTAGCTATTCATCTACAAGTTGTACTAAGCGTTAGCTTTCTTTTATATTATTTCCTTTAATGTACCCTTCACTTACCCTGAAAGATAGCAAGCTTATCTTGCGAGATTCCACTATGATGTAGCTTATAAGATAGGGTCATAGTGTAATAAGTCAAGGTAAGACTGATACAGTAGAGTTTTGGAAGCTCGACCTAATGTGTACTGAGATGGTATCGAATTATTTAAATGTCGAGTTTTACGAATGAACTTGCATAAGATGCGTGTTTACTATGTCATGTTTACTATACAAGGATGAATCACAGTGAAGTATTGAATATTATAGGTACAATCTTACTGTACTGTAGTATTGTACAGTAAAGTAACAGTAATATATGTACAGTACAATATACTACCTGTTAATATAATGGTGTGTATACATATCTGAAGTATACAGAAATAGAGTACAGTACTGTACATATAATATTGCATTGTTTCAAATAACACGTTACTGAATTGGAAAACTAACAAACACAACACTTGTATAAACACCACAGCACGACTGTTTCACTCGAGTTACACAAACAAACTGAGAGGTTATACAGTTGAATGACCTTGGATTGTGATGACTGGTACCTACAACTGTGTGCATATGCGTGTGTCGAGTTACACGGAATGTCGAGTTATCGAGTGTTGAGTTTCTGAGACGCTACTGTACCTTCAAGGGTAAATAGAGTTTACAGTTTGCCCTGCACTGTATGAACAGATACATAAAGCTGATCTCTTAGTCACTGTTGGTTGTGATATCAATGATAGCTCTAAGTAGCCGATGATATCCACATCACAGACACTGCCTAAACTAGGAGTGTAGAATGATCCTGAGCACAGGATTAATTCTGGATATATCACTGGAAGAGCATTGGCACGCTAAGTCACTAGGGTTCTGGGGTTCGATTCTTGTGTCCAAATGTCATTTATAAATTTATGAAAAAAGAAAATTAATTGTTTCTCTCTTGACATACATTATGTATCTTGCATGGTAATTCAATCAAGGAAATGTGTCATGTTAAAAGTTTTTGGATTACAGTTTGACTACTACCTGAAATTAATTTTTTTGTTACATAGTCTAAATCAGTGGCTCTTAATTTTTGTTTTTTCTACCCCTTGGTCATGAATAAAATTTTAAAGTACTCCCACAGTAAAATTTTCTTGAATGATAGTTCAAATGTCAGACAGTCAAAGGAGAAAATGTCTCTCATTCGCCTCAAAAATTCCTCGCAATATGTGGTTCTCTGACACATTTTTTCTCTTGTCATTTTGCCATTTTTCCCTTTATAGTTGCTCCTATAACCCCTGAAAGTCACGCGTGTATCTCTGGAGGGTACACATACCACAGTTTGAGAACCACTAGTCTAGATCATTATAAAATTGAATGGCATCCTCTTGACCACAAAAAAGGAATTTATCAGTGCTCATACATTTCTCAAAATTGGTTTTGTTCAAGATTTTTTCAAAGGAACGAAATGGCTTACCTTGGACTCATTTTGAGTAAATCATTTCAGTTTCAACCTTACGCAATGTGTTAATAAACTGATGCCTATGGTAATTATAGCCATAAGCCTAGGCTAATAGTTTCTATTAGTGAACCATAA
The DNA here is from genome assembly GCA_901482245.1 of Timema douglasi. NCBI lineage: Eukaryota > Metazoa > Arthropoda > Insecta > Phasmatodea > Timematidae > Timema > Timema douglasi. The sequence continues at coordinate 99,644 of CABEEJ010001201.1, forward strand.
TTTAGAGCTAATTCTTTTTTTATGATTACTTAAATGTAGACTGATTAAATAAAAGTCATGGACACTGGGCCATGAAAGATGGGCTTTAGGAACAAATATATTATAAGTTGGCTTAGCAATTATAGGTTTTTCTAGTTGAAGGTCAAGTATGTACGATAGGCCACTCTTTAGCCTAAGGCTATGTCCACATTTGAGAATTCACAACAAGGACACCAGCACACTATCCATTTTTATATAGAGTGGTGGCAAGACATGAGAATGGCCAGACTACATGACTACAACCTAGCAACAGCGAGTTGGTTGAAAGTGTCAGCTACTTTGGGTCTTCCATATACATAATGCTTCTTGGCATTTTGGCATGTCGGTTGCATCATTTTTGCTGCGGTGACCAAGTCGCAAGTATGGCCTTTACCTAAGCTTAGTAAAAAAAATATGTTTCACTCTTCCTTTTTTTGCTTTTAAAACTACTTTGCATATAAGCTATATTGTATATAGACACAACGTAAAACTGTTCTCTGTGTTTTCATAGTGATGCCGATAAACGTTCAGCTTTGGACCAAGTCATGCGAGACTATTTGCTGACACTGCTGGTGGATTCAAATGCCGACGTGCCAAAATGGGAAACCTTTGTGACGTTCTGCATTCAAGCCTGTCGTGACGATATGTGCACTCCCACCATGCCCGTGGTACTGCTCGGTGACATGTTTGATGCCTTGACTCTCGATAAATGCGAACAGTTGTTTGCTTTTGTTGAGAATGGTGTGCATATTTGGAAAGAGGAACTCTTCTTTAGTGCCTGCAAAAATAACTTGCTCAGAATGTGTAATGGTAAGTCTGTTTGTTCTTAATGCGGATTGGTTGTTATCAAATTCTTCTACAAAGTGCATAACAAACATATGTACAGTAGCCCCATGGCTTCTTTGGTGCTGACTGACAGCTTTGAAAAGTTACCAGACCAAATTATGTATCCCTACTCCGAACCATATGATCTGCAAAAACACGTGTTTGGCAGCAGTCACTTCTGACAGTAGGAATTTAGGTATATACCTAAATGTTGACTGTCAGAAGTCAACTGTGAGTTGTCAGTCAGCACCAAATAAGCCATGGGGCTACTGTACTTAACCTAAACAAGGCCAATTAATCTTTGATAAAAATGATGGAAATGATTAAGGATGTGCGAGAATAATTTTTTTTCAATTCGATACGATCTTGAGGCGAGAATATAAAAAAGTATCGAGACACGAGAACGCGTCGAGAAAAACATCCTATGAAAGTAAAAAAAAAATTATGTCTATTAAAGTAAATATATAGTTTATAGAATTCCTTTTTTTATTTGAGCTTGCGATTGCTTTAGATTGTCTTATATATAGTTCATTCAAACCCTTGAGATATAGCTCATACACATTTTAAATGCGATTGATAAAATAGTGATAGGTAGCTACAATTAACATCATTTATAATTTAATTTTGTTGTGTAACAGCTTATATTGTCAAAGTTTGATATTGAAAAACGGTATTTATAACCAAAACATTTCTTAATAAAGGATGTTATTTGGGGGGTGATGCGGCCTATTTTCGGGTTATTATGGTATTATTGGAAATAATAAATTCCCGATTTGGTTTTTTAATCTCTTAAGGCCATTATTTGTTCTTTTTTATATATTGAATTTTCGAGATTCATTTTTTAATTTTCGAGGTGATATTGAGCTTATTTTTTTTCTTGAATTTTCGAGATATTTTTGAGTCTCACACATTCCAGAAACTATGATAATGATGGTAGGCCCTTAATAAGGCAATTAATATTATCTTATTATTCGACTTTATGAACTTTTTGGAAATTAACTAAAATCTGTTTAATTTCATCAATTAATGTAATCAAACTTTACTCCATTTGAATTATTTGTATTATTTCTCAACTAATTTCACCTGATACACTAATACCTCATTCATTTTAATTGACATTAAGTTTCTTGAGCCTTAAATAGCCTAAGTGTTTAGGTAATCTATAGTAGGATTATGGTAAAAAGGACCTTTTAGAGAATATAAAGGCACTTTTTTTTTGTGACCAACATTAAACACATTTTACTATATAATTAGTATTATTTTATATGAATTGATAATATCTATTAAAACGGACGGCTGCAGAGCAAATGACTTGATATACAAATACTATGCGAAAATATTTTTAGTAACAATTGTAACTGTCAAATATTCTTATCAAAACCTTATTATAGTTTAGGTCGCCGATAGTCTGAATTGATGATAAAGTTAGGAATTAAAAACATTATTTGATAGTAATAAAAACTACAAATAAATGCAATAGAAAATCACTTTGATATTTTTTTACAATAATTTTAACTCTCTGCCAACTCAAGACATGGCTTAGCTGACAGCTGACTTCCCTCCAATTATAAATTTTAAAAAGAAATAAGAGAAAAATGTTTGAAAGCTTATATTCATTTTCCATATAATTTAATGAGGAACTTGAGGTTGTCGTTTCTTACTCATAATTTCCATTCATGGTGGAATAGGACAAACATGTACATATTTTCTGCTCAACTGAGAGAAGTATCTAAGAATATGCGCGTCCGAGTCTTCTGTAGTGTTGGCAATTTGCACATTTAATGTGCCGCAAGGACTAGCTTGAAAGAATATTGTGCTGCAAATAATTTTTTAAACCACTACTTTATGGACGTTCTTAACTATTTTTAGGTGTGCGAAGCTTCAGAAATTCGATTTGACTTCAAAATAAATGTTAGCTTTGACTTCACTTTGAAAATAATTCTGGCTTTAACAATTATTAAGCTTCGCCAATAGAAATATTGAGAGCTAAACTACTCAATCTATTATGATAAATTAATCCCATTCTGAGCGGTTGTATACATTACAAATTAATATTCAAATGGAAAAAAACCCATTTATTTGTAAGTTGTGATAGTAGCTTAATTTATCATATAAAACAAAATATTACAAAAACTTTTGCAATAAAACAATTCCAAGTAATTTTAGTGTATAAAGTTATATAAATAACTATATAAAATCCATAATACAATAGTTTTTTTTAACCATAACACAACTAACAAAATATTCAAACATCGATTTGAGTTCACTACTAATTGAAAAAGTGGACTTCACACATCCCATACTAAAATATAATAAATATTGTGACTGGTTGTTTTCAGATTTGCTTCGAAGACTCTCACGTTCTCAGAACACAGTATTTTGTGGCAGGATTCTTTTATTTCTGGCAAAGTTTTTCCCGTTTTCTGAACGCTCAGGTAAGTTTTTTTTCTTCTTAAAACCATATTTAACTAAGTTTTATTATTTTAACTACTATTTTTACACACTCATAAAATCATTATCTTAAATACGGGTCATTGAAAATTCTTGAGTATATTATGTTTTTCCCCCTCTCGAGTATTGAGTCGCAATTATTACAAACAACTCTAGAAACATTGACATTGTCATCTCAGAAATATTTGTGTTATTTTCATTAAATGTTTTGATCGCTCTCTAACCTGCCTTGGTGATGTGGTTAGCTAACACGCTAATTTTGTGTTAAGCTAGACTGCTGAGGACGGGGAGATTGAGGTTTGAATCTCAGTTGGGGAAACTGTATATTTTCTCCCTAAATGTTTTTCCACTCTCATTCTATGCAAATGCAGCTTCACTTCCTCTAAATTCAACCTTTCCAATTCCTAAGCCATTAGCATAATTAGTACTTAAGCGTATAACCCGAACGGGTAGAAAGATGTGTTGCTAAATAAATAAATTAGGAGCTCTGAATGCTTTTTTATTGATATGCATACAATCCTAAACCTTGATTTCCCTCCAAATCTGTATATAAGCCAAACTTGTTAGCGGCCTGCACGTTATTTGTTTGTTGTACCTCATGTATTTCTGTTGATTTAAAATTCACCTTGTAGCTTCTTCTTATTCCCTTGTTTAATAGACACGCTGAAGAAGCCTTCTTTTCAACACAATCACTCACATGCATGGGTCAATTTTCAATAACACAACACAGATTCTGTCACCAACTAACACTGATGTACTAAATAACAAGTTCATTGAAAGTGAAGGTGGGAAATCTTCTTTCTCACTTTGTTCTGATGTTGAGATTATCATTAGGCAAGCGCTATTATTCCAGTTGGATGCTATGCCTCATCTACACTCTCGCTGAGATGACTCAGACGAGACTATACGAGTCGAGTAAAGATGGGAGTACTCTCTACACTCTCGCTCCTTGCCCACAGTCACGTGTCATGCAGTCATTATTTTGATGTCTATGATGGAGGATGTCGAACTTGCTATATATTAAACATCAACTTAAGCGAACCTATGCATCGTTCATTTTATTCTTATCCTTGTGGTACATAATTATGTTCTGGTTCCCACAGAACGGATCACCTTGTTATTATTATTCTAAGGGTTGGATTGTTGTATCCCTTGTTCAGTCACCCTTTGCAAAATAATTTACCAAGCAAAGGTTAAAAAATCAAACAAATTAAATTCGATGACATGCCAAGTGTCAACGCTACGGGTTCTAATTAAGCATTGAATGCACAAGAGAGTGGCAGTGCACTTGGACTCACGTATCGTGCCCTTTGACTCTGACATCAAAGACTGACACGGACCCGAGAGAAGGCGAGAGCACCATCTACACACTCGCACTTGGGCTGCCTCTGGTCATCAAGGCGAGAGTGTGGATGAGGCAGTACAATTCTTTTATGCTACAAAATATACCTCTGTAGCACGCTTACACTCTTTTTAGGTCAAAATGGTTAGACTAGGCTAATAAAAGTAGTTTTTGGTAATTATATATTTAGGAGAAAAACATCGCATTATATTCGGGGCATTAAGTTGTCTTTGTTAACCCTTTATTTTTTTAAACTGAATAATCAGTGCCTTATTGCTTTCAACCCTGACCACTCCCAGTAATTTTGTTGAACTGACTTGGAATGTTGTATACTATCAGGTCTGAACATTGTGAGCGAGTTCAACTTAGATAACATAACTGAATACGGAGCTGAAACTGATGGCGACCTTGACATTTTGGTTGACAAGGATGAACCAATGGATGAAGACGTCAAACCTAATGATTCTAAGTTTGTACATTTTGCTTTTCACTAGATCTTTCTTGTTTAACATTAGCTCATTTCTTTTTATATATATTTTCTTTTCAGCCTTTTAGTTTTCACACATTCTAAACATCTAAACTTGTATATTACATGTTTGCCATCGTTGTTTAATTCATATAAACGTGTCACTTCCTTATTTAAAGGTATTGAGCAACGATTTAAAAAAATTTATAACCGAAGATAAAAAGTTTAAACTCAATAAATACAAAGCAAATATTTCACTTATATCAAAATTTTGGCCTTACTTTTAAGGAATTATAAGGAGAAATGAGATTTCTAAAACAACATAGAAAATATGTGTATTGTGGTACACTTTCTGGATTAGTTTAAGACCATTGGTGTGGAAAATGTATTTACGCAATTTATGAAGACTGCCAAAGACTTATGCGTGACTCATGTTACTTGGTACCCCTTGGTAATGAGCTTTTTCTAAAATGATCCAGATCAAGATCAACTTAAATCTACAATGATCCAGGACCACCTGGATAAGTTGAGGCTTCCATATATTAAACAAACCCCTGCAACAAATTTAGACTTTGATCTAATGATTTAAAAGCCTTTGAGCTTAATGTCATGAAAATATTTTTTGTGTCTGTGACTACCAATTATAATAGTCATTATATTTGTGTGAATGTTTTGTATAATTTAGCCATATGCCAAATTTATAATACATATAATTAATTATTAATAAATGAAGAGTTGATATGTCTGTCATGAACATTGTGCAAAATCTACTGCACCTTAAAGTAAGAATTTTAAATTTTGATACATTTATTTAGTTACTTATAAACTGAGTTGGAAGCAAAAAAAAATTATGAATACATATTTACTTGATCATGCTGTTCCCTTACTGTGCATATAGCTCAAAAAACAACTCTGTACTAAATCCATCCTCACTAACTTCCTCCACACTTCGCTAACCTTGCATACTCCCTTCATTTCAACAACATCCCTACACCAAATCATACATTCACTTTTATCCTTAAAACTCTTAATGTTTCTCTTTTTCACACAATCGTTTACAACATTTAGCCATGACTAATATGGCCTACCCTTTGGATACCCTTTCAAACCACACTTCCGCACCCATTCATTGCTTACTTTGTCCGTATTCTTACCTTTTACCTAAAAAAACCCCTTGCCAAATGTAAATGTCCAGGCACGCGAGTAGATTGTTTGTTATTTTGAATATGCCTATTAACTACTATTGATATTGTGTTTTTATTAGGTTGAAACTAGACTACAACTTGTATGGCAAGTTTTGGGCTCTTCAAGACTTTTTCAGGAACCCCAATCAATGTTACAATAAAGTTCAGTGGAAAATATTCTCTACCGTAAGTACTGTATGATTCTTTGAGCATGGACTTTTCTTTGTGTGTATGTGTGTGTGAAAAATAGTTATATTGGCATTTTATTTGAGCTATGAAATAAATCTTTGTATTTTTAACATTTTGATACTTTGGGAATTGCAGAGTTGAGAGCTACATTTAGTTTGCATTATTTAAAGATTGAAGAACCAACAGTTAATGTTTCCTTTCCCTTTTGGATGATTGGGGGAAGGGGGGGAGTCAACAATATGATGAAACAATGTGTCCAACCTAGCCGACAGGAAGGAGAAACAAAGAAGTTTCGAGTAACTTCTTCACAGTTTGAATTTGTCCCATTGGTTCAAATTCAAACAAGAGGAAGACAGGTAGAGATATAATTACTTGTAGCTGTAAGATGCGATCCAACCGATGTTTTAATTAGGGTTGGGCCGGGTAAACCGGGCACTCTTGTTTAAAATGTAGCCGGTTCCGGGTGCAAATCGTAGATGCTTGTTTTTTTAATTGTGGGAGGACTTTAGTTCCAAATGTAACATCAAACTTGTTTTTCAAATGTAATAAGAGTATGTTCGATTTTGAAAATTTTCCTCAATAACAGATTGCATTGGAGGGTTTATATTGTGGAGGTGGTACCTAGAGCCTATTGTACTTCAAAATATAGTGTGTTAAGAGACGAGTGGGTTATAAAAGGGGGAGGGGTAGTTAGGAAGCACAGACAATAGGGGGGAAGACAGATATTTGGCCAACCTTCAAATTATTTTAGTTAACTTATTGATGATAAAAATGGAAGTATGCTTTATGAAAATAACAGGTCTTCTAAGCCACACATTCATTTGTTTCTTTACTAGTTTTTTTAGCACCGCGTCTTACTAACCATTCGGTTTATACACCTATGTACTAATTACGCTAATGTATTAGGGATAAGGACTGTTGAATTTACAGGAATTGCACCCACATTTGTGTGGAGAGGGATTGATCGTAAAACCATTTAGAAAAAAAACCTCCTTCAGTGCACCCGAATCAAACACCGATCTCCTAGTCGTCGACAGTATAGTCTATTGTGAGAGTAGCACGTTGGACCTTGCGGCCACCGTAGCAGGTGTTTCTTACTACCACCACCACCACTATCTACTTAATCAGTTTAAAATAATCAACATGAAATAATAATTGAAAATTTTCCGTCTCATATCTCTATATGCATTACTGTTTCAAGCCCATGGCCTGGATCAATTTTTAATTTAAGTCATATATTCATCCACTACCGGCTGGCTAGGCCTGTCGTAGCTTCATATGCCTTATAATCTAGCTTAAGATTAGGACAGGCACAGCATCCAGTCCCTGGATGTCAGTTTATCAGTGTGAAAAGGTAAACCCTTATTTTCATCATTGATAATTTTATGGCTATTCCGGGAATAGAACCAGAACCTAATCAGTAGGCAGACACGCTACCAACTAAGCTAAGGTGTCTGACCTAATTTAATCTGTGTAGTCCGTAAATGTACATCTATTAATTTGTGAAATCAACAATGAAATAAATAAATAACCCGCTTCTGTGGCCTCATGGTGGAATAAGGCACTACTTTTGCAACAGACTAGACTGCTGATGACAGGGAGATCGTGGTTTGACCACGAGTGGGTGAACTGAGGGTGATTTCTCTTAAATGAATTCCCAGTCTCTCCTTGCAAATGTAAATACACATCTTCTAAATTAAATTTCTCTCAATCCTAACCCATTAGTGTAATTAGTAGATAAACATATAACCCAAATGGGTAGTAAGACGTGGTGCTAAAAAAACTGCAATATTTTACAATATATTAAATATCAATGTAAAACCAACACAATAAAAGTTCAATTAATTAACTGTCACCTGGCGGTCTAGGGGTAAGGTGTCAGACTTCTATGCTGGCGGCCGGGGTTCAATCCTCGGTCCCGGCAAAGATTTATTTGATTATCAAACCCTTCCTTCACCTCTGACAAGACATCTTGTGAATGTGAGGAATGCCAGGCCTCCACCGTGGTTCGGATTCCACGTTAAACTGTAGGTCCTTCATTTCATCTCACAATCACCTTACCATTACACATTAGCGTAAGTGCGTATAACCCGAACGGGTAGTAAGACGCGGTGCTAATAATAATTAATTAACTCCTTTTAGCATTCGTCCAATGTTCTACTGGCCTTCAAAAGTTTCAAGTTGGACGATCTTCAACTGAAGCACCGAAAGCTGCCGGACGCTGCGGCAGATCAAACGCAGCATTATTTTGCAAAGTTCCTGACCAATCAGAAGCTTTTAGAACTTCAGCTGAGTGACTCTAATTTCCGTCGATATGTCCTGCTTCAGTTCCTGATTCTATTCCAATACCTAAACTCTCCAGTGAAGTTCAAAGCGTAAGATACTCTTTTTTTTTGTCACAACTCGACAAAATACCAGTTCTATGTACTCAGTTAAGGGTGTGCAAAGCCTTTCCTCTGAATATTTGCCTACTTTGACTTGGATTCAACCCGCTTCAGTGGTCTAAGGTGTTATTCACTCTCATGTTAGTCTGGCCTGCTGATGTTGGGAAGATTTGAGGTTCTAATCTCAGTCGGGTCCTCTTAGAGTGTATTTTTTCCTAAATGGCTTCCCCACTCTTCCTCCATGCAAATGTGGGTAGATTACCTCTAAAATGCTTCCTTTCTTATCTATACTCCATTAGAGTAATACTACTAAATGCATATAACCTTAACAGTTAGTAAGACATGGTGATAGAAAAAATTGGAATTGAAATTTTTAAAAAACTGACCTTGACAATATTCATAGTTGAAATACATTTTTATGTCCACATAATCATAATATAAGACAGTAAAACTACATGATGGAAGAGTAAATTAATCTGTCAGCTTAGAATGAAATTTATTAATCAAGTTGGATTGGAATGGTGTTAACTCATCCTTGCGAGGACAATTGACTAGCTACTTGAATAAAAAAAGACACAGCTCACATCTTTGGTCTAGAAAACTAGGATTAACGGTCGGAGTGATCATTGTGCTGACCACCCACAATTGTTGGCACTATCTTCGCCAACATGCTGAAATTAGTCAGCTGACCCTTCAGTTAGTGAAGACACTGTTTTTTTACCTGATCAGTCACTTGCTCCATATTATAGATGTTTGGGTCCACACCATTCAATATTTGTGTTGGTAGAGCATGAAGAACTCCATTTCTAGGGGAGTTTGTTCTTTGTGTGGGTGGGTAGCAGAGGATTTCAAATTGGGTTGATGATTGAATTGTAATAAAAAATAAGTATTGCCTGGTGTAGTGGATAAGTAAAAAAGATTTATCTACAAAAAAACATAAAAAAAGGATTCCATTATAAAAATATATAGCTTTCTAAACACACCCGGAATGTGAAACTATGGCAGCCCCTTTCTGACATGCAACCTTTCCATTTTGCAGTTACACTTCAAACTGGAGGTAACTCTGATAATATGTGTGTAAGGTACTGTAACTTCCCAAACACTGTTACCACGCTCAACTCCTATCACCAACTCTACAGGAAGTAAAGTTTCTCTACGCTGATTGCCAAGCACTTAGAATTCCCTCTCAATTTTCCTTATTCTGTGTGATTTTAAAACTCCCCTTATGGGATTATATTAAAAATTAAACAAACAACTATGCCCAACGGCTTTGGGGTTGGCAGTAATAGTAATACATTTAGACAGATATTCTAACAATAGTTTTATAAGAATGAAAATTTTAGGTAGATGGAAAAGTTAATGTTAGTGAATTGAAATTTGATACATATGCTGCTTACAACTGTATAGTTTAGGCTACTTGAAATTAGCATAGAACCCCACACTTTCTTATAACTAAACATTTTAGCTAAACAATTTAGTAATGATAAGAATAGACTAAATTATGCTTAGAATAGACAATTCCGTCAATTGTAAATGTGCTGAAGACAATAGGCCTAACTTTATAAACCAGAATACAATTCAAATTATGTTTTATACTAAAAATAGAAACATGATTAACTGATATACTTGGGGAAGGGGGGTGATAAAAATGAAGTATAAACTGGTCAAATATCCTTGGATATTAAAAATAATGGGCACTTGCAAGCCGATTACTTGAATAGATGAATTTAGGTGCTTAAGAATAATGTCAAACCAACAAAATAAACAGGAGAAAATAGACATATATGATATGGTCGAGAGCTAAGGGGCAATAAAACCCTGACCACTTTACAAGGTGGAAGCTGCTCGGTTGATATAGCTTGCTTGCGATCTGACGCCATTGAGTTTTTTAGGATGAAATTTATCAATCATGTTTGCAATATATCATTTTGTAAATTATATTTAATGCCTGAATTTATTTAACTATGAAACATATTATATTTTTCCCAACATAAATATCTTTTTAAATATTCAAACTTTTATTCAGCTTTGGAAATATTTCATATTATGTGATTCGATTTTGCTTCAAATTGAAAATGAAAACATTGCAAACACCTACACTGAATATCACCTCTGAGGTAACTGGGGGTCTTACAGATTTAGTCTTTGCTCTCCCTCCGTGCCAACTGTTGCCAAATCTCCTCTCTTTCACTCATGTTGGAAGGTGGTGTGCTGGGGTAATAGGGTTCTCTCAACATCGACAAATCAGCGTTGTAAAATTTGTTGTATATTTAAGAGAATATTAATCAAACAGAAAAAAGAAAAAGGGCAACACTGTTTACCAATATAATCCATGCAGTTCCAGATGATATTCAGTTTAATACTGTGCGTAATTTTCCTTAATTATATTTCTAAATTGAAAAATGACACCTGAACACGGGAATCGAACCCAGGACCTTTCGCTTAGTATGCCATTGCTCTGACTATTGGGCTATCCAGGAATAGTCCTGTGCCTAGAGCCATTATTCACTCATCTTTTAAGACAGAATTTGTGATGGACGTGTATAAATTGTCAGCTACATATGAGTGATAAATTAAAATCATGAGTTCTCAGATAACGCAGCCAAGTTTGACTCGGGAGGGCTTTATGCTACCAATTCTTTCCTGGATGGTTTTTCATTCTCATTTTATGCAAAAACTGCCATATTTACTCTAAATTATATTTTTCTTATCCCTACCACATTGTTTATTATTATTATGCAGATAGTAAGACATGGTGCACTCAAAAAAAAACCTTTGTTTGTGTCAGGGATACTCATGAACTGAAGGCGGATCAGATTGAATGGGTGAAGGATACGACCAGCTGGGTGTACACCCTTCTTGCGGAGACTCCGCCTGATGGGCCCAAGTTTGTCGAGAGTGTGAAACACATCTTGAAAGTAAGTGATGGAATTACAAAATATCTGGCCCTCCTGATGGCATTAGTAGGAAAACTAAACAAATATGTAACAACACCCCCTCGCTTCCCAGTCTCACTCTTCCAAGAGCTTGGTTACCTTGTCGCTGGGGGTAATAAGCGGGAAGGGAGGTGATAGCCTTTAACTTAATCCACACAAGCCGGGCTCCTACATTTTTAATTCCTGATCACTTCCATCTCTTTGACCAAAGACCATTGATAAATAAGTAAAATATTTGCTTGATCTGGCTTTTATGACAGTCATATTGTGTCTAAAGGCAAATATTATAAATTTAAGGAAAATCTCTTTTCAATTTTTGGGTATTTTGTTACATTTGGAAGAAGGTAAAGGAGGATAGAAACAAGATAAAAGGAAATTAACACAATATGGCTTTTACAAATATAAGAACACGGTTCACATTTTACGTTGCTACTACTGGGCAAAGAGATTAGGGCTGCCTCTTGAAGAAAATAGACCGCTATCGCCCAATCCTTTAACCTATTTTTCTATTCAACTTTTCTATATGTATGAAAAAAGTGCATTGAGCAAAAACATTTTCTAATAAATAAAATGATAGAATATTAGGAATATGGTAAAGCACAAATAAAAGTAAAAACACCAACCCATATTTACACACTTCGATATTTCGATGCTATTATAGCATCTTCCTAAGGAAGTAGTAGTCGCTACAATAGCATCGAAATATCCACTTTTCCTGTACCATCTTCCAAATACTTATAGCAAAATACCTCAAAAAAGGGAAAAGAAGTTTTCCTTAAAGAGATATTCTGTATATTCACATCCAATTTCCATTTTCTGGGTTTATCTTTTGTTATTTTTTCTTTTATATCTTTTTATAAAAATGTCCTATCCTCCTTTACCTTTTGTGTATTTTTGTTTTCTTGGTTAGGGAGTTGTGTTGTGTGTTTCACACTGCCTCCTGATAAGTTCTGATAGAATGAAACTAGGTTGGAGGATTGTGCAGTAACGATCGATTTTTCTTCAAGATGTCGACATTACCATTTTGTCCACTGGCAGCAATGTAGTGTGACCTGTGTAATTCTTTTAATTAAAGTGTGTTTGTCCTTTTATATTTTTATATCCACCTTTACTCTACCTTCTTCCAAATATAATAAATTCTAAGAATGAGAAATATAGCTGTAATCTTTTTTATTGATAGCATTATATCATTTAAATTAGAGTTGATTTTTATAAACATTTTTAATCCATAATAGTCATTTTATTTACCTAATGAATTCTTCTTGGTCTTGTAAGCATCTTGCAAATTACTTGTACAGAGAGAAGAGCACTGGAATGCCTGGAAAAACGATGGCTGTCCAGAGTTCCAGAAACCCTCTCATCAAAGTGATGAGTCAGTCATTGATGACTCGGGAGAAAAGAGGCGGTCCTTCTCTCGCCCACGACGGCCCAAAAGGAGCCTTGGGGACCTCATTAAGGATGCTTCCACACACAAGAAGGTCGTCATGGGCAAGTATGTAACAACAGACTTTTAAATTTATGTTTAGTTAAGTCAACTTTTTTTTTTAAGTTTTGTACACCCCTATTATATTATATCAGATTATACCCACCTCGGTGGCGTAGTTGACTAACGCACTAGTCGTGTTGAGCTCGACTGCTGAGGGCGGGGAGATCGGGGTTCGAATCTCGGTTAGATGAACTGGGGGGGGGGGGGTAGTTCCTAAATGGTTTTCCACTCTCCCTCCACNAAATGGTTTTCCACGCAAATGCAGGTTCACTTCCTCTAATTCACCCATCCCAATTCCTAATCTATTAGCGTAATTAGTACTTAAAGCGTATAACTCGAACGAGTCGTAAGACACGGTGCTAAATAATAATATTATTATTATATTAGATTATGTATTGAAGCCTAGATGTCTTTGATCTGTTTCAGCCCAGAATTGACTCGGCTATGGAACCTAAGTGTACATAATCTTGACGCTTGTAAGTCTAGAGAGCGAGACTTTCTACCTACACTGGAAGGTTATTTTGAACAGGCCATGGAACAAGCAGACCCTTCAGCTCCGGCAGACGAAGAAAACAAGTTAGCAATCATGCACTCTTTCACTTTTTTTATCTTTTAAAAAAAACCAAGGAAAATATGATACCTAAAGGCTGGGTTTGATAAATGTATAGAGGTACTATGCACTTACCACAGAATGTAGGTCCAGAAGTTTACATTTTAAACACAATCTAAAACATCACAGTACAATTAATCTACTGGACCTACTTGTTTCTGGTATTATGTCTAGATCCTACTCTAGATATTTATTGAAATACTTGAAATTTTTTTCCCCCTTCCTTTTGCTATAGAGCTAATAATAAATAAGAATATAAAGATACCTAAATTTCAATAAATGTGTTTTTATAAAATTTCTGAATTAATAATATATGCACAGAGTAAAATTTTCGCCAAATTGACTATTTGACCATTTAAATGGAAATTATAGTCACTTTTGTTAATTTAAATATGAATTAACAATATTCCACTAGAGAGAGTGAAAAATACCGTCATTTCAGGAAATTTATTTCCCTCAATCACAGACCATAGGTAAAAGATGTTATTGAACTAGCTATTACAACGTCCATATTGTGTGACCATAGTCAAATATTTCAAGATAAAGGATTAAAAAAAAGTAAAACATTGTTTATGAAAACTAAACTGCCGTATTTACCCGAATATAAGACGAGGATTATTTTCAATTTTCGACCTCGAAAAGTCGGGGGTCGTTTTATACTCGCGCATGAAGATACATGTTAGTATAAGGTCAACATTTTTATGTTGTATGATACCCATATATGTTTTTTTTACAAATAAAAGACATGTACTTGTTTAAACTCTAACACAAACCAGCATTTTTTTCGTTTTGTCAGATATTCACATAGTTAAATATTTTATGTGTGTTGCTTTCAGCAATTACGATGTATTGTGCTAAGGACATCCATGTTGGCCACTTTCATGGCTCAATAACTATACTAAAAACTTGAAATAGTTAAAAAGGTGGTAAAGCAAAGAATAAATACAGAAAAAAAATCTTATAACTAAAAAATGAATTCTAAATTGTGTTTTCCATGCTGTTGTTGGCCTAAAAGACAACAAACACTTTCATGTGATTTATAGAAGGAATGCTTTAATGACGGTGCATTGTCACTGGTTGATTTATAACCAATCCCTATCAACCATTATCGTTCCACCATCTAAATCCCATTTGATATCCTCTATCCATTCGTAAAAAGAGTTGACAAGATGGCGTACCTAAACATTACAACTAACGCAATGTATAGTCTTAACACCAATGCGGAATATACAAGAGGAAGTAACTAGTCATGTATCATGCATTTTCATAACATTCCAAACACACAAATACAATTACACTTTATCATTCACGATATTTCACAAAGCATCTGGAAAAATACATCGAATAGTTACTATCGATATTTCTCTATGAAATATTACAGCGAACCCGATACAGCGATACTTTTTGACAACTTAAAGACTTCACTAGTTGTTGATAAATTAGCATAGCAACGCTTGGCATATTATGAGTTGTGTGTTCTAAACGTATTCTTTCCAAGACTTTGATTTTCAAATTTAGTTTATTTCATTGCAGAAAGGCCAAGGTCAAAGTAAGTTAAGGTCAATGGGTGACCACGTAGAAAAAAAAAGAAAGTGTCGAGCAGAACAAAATTGTTGAACATTGTAATAGTTATGATTCTAATTTCAAATTAAGAGTGGTTCATATCGCCGAACAAACTAACAATAGTGAAGCTGCACAACACTATGGAATCACCAAAGTAAAGTTTAAGAAGTGGTGTGTAAGCATCAGTTTGGATGGAACAGAAGACTATCTGAATTCGAGTGAGGATGATGAATGTAAATCAAGGGATGTTGACAAAACAATTGAAGGCAATGATGACTGATAAAGTTTTTTGGTGTGTTTTAAACTTGTTTTATATTAAAACACAATATTTTATAATACCATAATAATAATTGATTCGTCTATGCGTTAATGATGTTACTTGGAATAAAATATGCATTACAGCAATGAAAATTTAATTAATGCACAGTATATGAATAATATTGATGTAATAGTATTATTTTATTTTTTATTGACTATTCTATTTTATCGACTACTCTAAAAATTAATAAAAATATTCTTCCTTAATTGGTGACCTGGCGGTGTAGGGGTAAGGTGTCAGACTTCTGTGCTGGCGGCCGGGGTTCAATCCTTGGGTCCCGGCACAGATTTATCTGATTGCCAAACCCTTCCTTCACCTCTGACAAGACATCTTGTGAATGTGGGGAATGCCAGGCCTCCACCGTGGTTCGGATTCCACGTTAAACTGTAGGTCCTTCATTTCATCTCACAATCACCCTGCCATTACACATTAGCGTAAGTGCGTATAACCCGAACGGGTAGTAAGACACGGTGCTAATAATAATAATCTTCCTTAGTTTCAAATTTTCAAAATGGGTATCGTCTTTTTTCAAGTCGGCTTATATTCGGATAAATATGGTATATCTTTTTAAACTCCTATACTTGAATTGTTTGACGTATTCAAATTTTATCTGTAATTGGTTGCACCCTACCATTTGAGTAACCGTTGGTTTGTTAGCATTCTTAACTAAAATTAAATATTTTATTTATAGATTTTTTATACTGAAATAGAAATTTTTATGTAATGAAATCCTATCATTCAATTTACCACAAATTAGGATCTCTATAAATACATGAATCTTCATATGTACATCCAATTAACCACTTATTTATCAATTAAACCACCAAATGTTACACCACTTGTCTACTGTAACTGATCCATGCATCATTTTCTGAATATGACTAAACCCCTGTGTTTTATTTACCTACAAACAGTTATTTTATGTTAAATATATTCTTCAAATTAATATGTTCAATATGTCCTTCGAATCCTTAAGAGTATTCAAAATTTGTGGATTTGAGATTTGAAAAAAAGTTGTTTTCAATCTAAATTTTTTTAGAGCTTTAAACACTTCTTATTGGTGGTTCAGAATCGATAATTATAATAATAGCCTGCACTTAACCAACAGGCTCCAGATCAGTAATTTAACATTTAACTGAATGATTGAATGTTATAATGAATGGACTATAAGAAATAATGTTAACCTTTAGTTACTATTTGTATTTTCTGTTATTCTATTATATTTATATGTCCTCGTATGTTGATAATTTTTTCCAAGATTCTGATTTGGGATTCAAAGGTAAATTGGAGGATTGGATTCATAAAATGGTGTATTTGACCCAATTCTTATATATTGTATAAATATTGGACTGTGTTGTTAGAAGAGTGAATGATGGCAACTTTGGATGGCGAGCTCTTCGACTGTTGGCGCGAAGAAGTCCACAGTTCTTCACCCACAGCAACAACCCGATCAACAAACTACCTGAGTACCTAGAAATGATGATCAAGAAAATCATCAAAGACAGACCAGTCAGTGTGCAGCAGCCTGATTCAGAGGTCAGTGAGCTCAAGTCCAGTCAAGTAACTCTTCGAAGAAAACTTTTTAACTTTTGAATAATCTAATTAACCCGCTTCGGTGGTCAAATAGTCTAAGGCATCACACTCACAATAGACCAGACTGCCGATAATGGCGAGATCTATGTTTGAATCCTAGTAGGGTGTACTGAGGGTGTTTTTTTTATAAATGGTTTTCCACACATACACTCTCCATGCAAATGCAGGTACTTTTCCTTTAAATCCAACCTTCTTCATCCCTAATATATTTGTGTAATTTAAGAGGGTGCAAAGTCCATTTTTTTTTTCAATTTTAAACAAACTATTCAAATATATAAAATATTCTCAGAGCTGAATCGAAGTCTGAATATTTTTGTTAATTGTTTTATAGTTGGAAAAAAAAAAAAATATGACTATATATCTAACTTAATGCTCTAAAATTAATTTGATTTTTTATNTATCTAACTTAATGCTCTAAAATTAATTTGATTTTTTATATTGCACAATTGTTTGTAATATTTAGTTTTATCCTCATAAATAAAGTTACTATCCCAACTTTAAATTCAATTTCTTCAAATTTTTTTTCCATATTAATATTGATTTGTAATACACCTCAGAATGGCAATAATTGATCATAAATGGAATATTTTAGTTTTCAATGTTTTTATTAGCGATGTTTTGTAACTGTTGAAGCCAGAACTGTTTTTGAAGTGAAATTGAAGCTTATATTTGTTTTAAAGCCAAGTCGACGTTTCGAAGCTTCACACACCCTTAGTGTAATTAGTACAAATGATTAGTAAGACGCGTTGCTAATTTTTTTTATTAATAATGACCTATTTTTTTCTCCAGTTCTCTACAAACATGGAGGATATTGTAAAGGTGGAACAAGTGTTGGAAACAGAGGAGAACACGGTTAACGAAACGGAGGAAGAGGAACTGTTAAAAGGAGAGGAACACTCAAAGCGAGGGGTGTTCACCCCAGAGCAATTTGAAGCTCTTGCTATCAAACTTGCCCCCGACTGGCAAAAAGTCGCATATAAGCTGGGATACCGGCTAGATGAGGTATTGTATCTATTACTGGAACAACAGTTTTTAAGTTTTGAAAAGTTGCTATTCTTTTGTTTATTTCAATGTTTCCTGAACTGTGGTACTCTTACCCCAAGAGATATGTAAAAATATTTCAGGGAGTACACTATGTACCATCATCATCATCAACTGGTTGCCAGCCTGTGACCGGGTCGGTTGAGTAAAATGTCTCTATCTTCCTCTGTACTTCCACCATTCTTCCTCCTTTATTTGATTACAGTAATTTCTTCTCACTTTAATACTTCCAATTTTCTGCTCATTTCATTACTTCCTTGGCTTTCAGTCCTCTGTTTGCTCAAGTATTTGATTTCTATCTGCCACTTGCTTACTAAGCCTACCATGGCCTAAACCTGAGTAGTTGAGCTGCCATCTCTAGGTCCTTAAGTATACTTGTGTTTGTTGGTAACCTTCCTTAACTGAGATTACGTGTACTAAGTTTGAAGCCAACTGGCCTAACTCTGTTCCAAGCTTGTTGATTTTGGCCCTGATCAGTCTCCTATCTCATGTCTGCATCGTTGGGGCTAGCTTCCAACCTCTGCCAGGTCACTTCAGTACCAGGACACACCACCTGGTGGTGAAATCAAGATTGATTAGGAGAGGCTAAACTGTACTTAGATTGGTACAGTGCATTTCGCTTCACTACTTCGTTAGTACCCGATGTTATAGTCACTTGTTGAATTAAAACACGTTATTAGAAAAACCTTTTTTTTTTATTCTTCAAATTTAAAAATGACACCTGGAGATGGGAATCTAACCCAGGACATTTGGCTTAATACACCAATACTCTTGCCACAGAGCCATCTAGGGGTCATCCCATTTCCAGAGTCATTCTTCCCTCACATTTGAAGGCATAGTCTGTGATAGACATGCGGAAGTCGTTGGTTGTATATGTTAATTTTTGGAAAATTTGTTTATGAACTTGTTGGCATATTTTTGTTTCTAGATAACATTTTTTGAGACTGGTCGCAGTACGGACGAGGAGCGCTGCAGGTTCCTCTTGCAGATCTGGGCTGAGGACGATGAGGATGCCAGTCCAGAGGGTCTTTGTTATACCCTAGAAGGTCTGGAGCTCATGGAGGCTGCTCAAGTGCTCAAAGAGCCACTGGCTTCATGAGTCCTCAACTACACGTGGTTATAACACACTTTGAACACCTTGCTGGAAAGAATAAGGCGAAACATCTCCCAAAGTAATCCTGCGCAAAGCTTCAATATATTTAATCCTAATAAAAATCTAACAAGGATTCGCTATCAATTTGAAATTCTGAACCATAATATCTCAGGTACATTCGAGTCTCGATAACTTTAGGTAGATGTGACCAAGAGTACCTCAGTCTACCGAAAACTCGGATCATATAGAATAACTTGGGGAAAATTTACCGAAGAAGTGTAATTGTGGGTTTAAGAAAAGTTAGAAAAAAATGATTGAAGAATGACCCTGAGTATGGGACGATTCCTGGATAGGGCTAGGCAATATATTACAAAACACCGGTTAAATATCTGCATCAATATACCTTACAATTTTGGATGTAGCAATATATTGTCTATATATTGCTGTGGATTATGTATCGTGGGGGTGTATCATGATGTATTGTCTTTTATGATATATCATATTATGATACACTGTCTTTTATGCTATATCCTCTATTATTTATAAATAAATAAAATCCCTAATTATAAACAGTAAAATAATATACTCAACTAATCATTGGAATGCTGTAATTGATATTTCATGTCCTGAACTCTTTGTATAAATAAACTTTTTTAAAAATGTCACAAATAATATCATTACTATTGTATTATCTTTGGAAGAGGTTACAGGAAAGATGGATAGAAAACATATAAAAGGGAACAAACACAATATGGTCTTTACAATGAAAAGAAGAACACAGTCCACACTTTACATTGCTGCCATTAGACAAAGAGGTAATGGTGCTCTCTTGAAGAAAATCAATCATTACCACCCATTCACCCAACCTAGGTTTAATTCTGTAAGAACTCATCAGGGGGGGATTGTGAAATGTGTAAGACAACTTTCTAATAGAGGAAAACAAAAAACAAGAGGGAAATAAATATATATATATATATATATATATTCGGAAATATTTCTTTATCATTTGGGGAATTTGGTGAGACACATTAAAAACACACAAAATGCAAAAAGAAAGCTATGCTATTGAACCACATGTTTCTATGATGATTTTAAATATGTAACTGAAAACTTTCAGTGTCACCAAATTGATATAATATAATGAGGTTTGAAAAAATAACTAAATGATTAAAAAATAACTTTTAGACTAACAGGGACTATACTTGAAACAATATGACAATAAATTAATTTAAAAAAACAATTACGATCACATTTAAAAAAATCTCAGATCTAAACCAGGGGGTAGTCTGCATTTGACTACCCATTAATAGAAACCTGTAAAAATGGTTTAATTTTTAGTTAAATTCAGTTTTTTAAATCTCAATTTTCAGTATTATTTTGTGTTTATTCAAAATTACATGTTATCTGAAGTGTGAAAGTACTATTTACAAATTGAAACAATGTTTAGAAGATTAAAATTTATCATTAAAACCTTATATATTTGCTTTAAAATTCATTGTCAAGTTTGTCTGCATATTTCAGAATTTTGTAGACCAAAGTTAGCTCCCACTACAACAAAATACTTAATTACAGCATGGTCAAAAAGTATGCTTAATTTCTTTATAATTTCGTTGTTTTTTTTATGTGTGTGTGTAAAAGCGGTGTTACTTCGTTTTCTAGAAGGATTTCGTGTAACAAGATAATTTCGTTTTATTTCGCTTTTCAAAAGCATTGGAAATCATATCTAAAAACAATCAAAGGAAAAAGTACTTGATTCCATCTTTGTATGACATTTTTCGCTCTATCGCGTCTCACCATTTTTATGGGTGTCTACCCATTGATGTGCAAGCTCCCATTGAGCTGAGAGTTATTGCAAGTGGCTTTCGGGAATGCTCTGAGTACCTTGGTGGTTTAGCAGGAGTCAAAGTTCTAATTGTGGTTGTTAGCATGGGAAGGAACTGACTTATCTTGATTTTTGTGTATGGTATCGAAATGGTGATTGTTCATGCGTATTCTCAGAGGTCCTGTAGTGAATCCATTATATTCAGCCTCACAAAAATTATATTGAAGTTGGTAGATTAATTTGGATGTGTTGCAGTCATAATGGCCTTAGTTGGGGTTATTGCTTCTTCGTGTTCTTACTATTGAGGGTCTTGCTGGGCAGGCATCTTGCAGGTGTTGCAGCGTTGTTTCATACACAGGTGTGAACCTTAGTACACCTAAAATTGTCACCTCACAGCAAAAGGTTCACACCCACTGAAAACTCTCTTTTTGCAACTCTGTTACCATGCTGCTCATTGAACACAATCACTTTCAGCTTGAAGCACACAAATTAAATAGTTTTTGTATTTACCTATAGTAATTTTTTTTTAAATAAATGCTTCACATGTTATTGTATCGTTAACAAACAATCACTAGTTTAACTTGTGTGGGAAGATACAAGTCTTACCATATCATGTGACTTACGCTTGGTAGCTTGGCTTGCCCATTCACTCCCCTTGCTAAAAACCACTCAACTCGGCTTTCGGAACTATACCTACTGACTGTGCATGTGCTGAGAATTTTGGGTTTGTACTACACTAAAATAAAACTGCGCATCCAAGGTCAACAGCTGTTATAGATCTTTAGTGGTGCATGGAACTGAGGGAGAGGAGTAGGAAGTAGCCTGCCTCGGCTTACTTTTTAAATTGCCATGATGATTAGGACTATACCATGTAATTAGGTATGTTATAAAATTTTATAAACCAATTTTTGGACTGAAAAAATAGGGTGCGGCGATTATGCGATGAAATGCGGTATTAAATAATGCGTTTATTTTAATTACCTATATACGAACATGATTTATTTATTATTATTTAATTTCCAACTAAATGTTCTTCTGTATTTTCAGTGTTAACCTGTTAGAGGTCATGATGGTTGGCTTGCACTTAAATAAAGGAATATGAAATTAAAAAAATATAAATATTTAATTTTGTACACCTCATATGAATTTCTATTAGAGTTAATTTAAGTCCCATACATTAATTACTTTACCTTAACATTGGTACATGAAAAGCATAAAATCAAGTTTGACCCTTTATAATTTGTCAATAGTAATTATTTGAAATCATTGAAGCACTATTTATGGTTTATAATTTCACACTTGTTAATATTGACTGTAAAATTTTAATGTTTGATTGAACTTGACAAAGATTTGTCAATCAACTATTTATTCCCAGCGACAAATTCTTGACATTGGTTTATTTATTGAACAAAGGTTGTGACTGTTAACAAAATAATTCCCCCACCACAATTGTTTCTGTCCCCCCTTCCCTCTTAAACTCTACCCCACCATGCCACTAAACATAAGCCTGAAAACTGTGTTATCTGAAATCTTATGAAGATAATTGATCACACATATGTAGTTGACGATTTCTTCACATCCATCACAGATTCTGTCTTAAAATATGAGTGAAGAATAACCCCGGGGACCCGCCTCGGTGGCGTAGTTGGCTAACCCGCTTGTCGTGTTGAGCTCGACTGCTGAGGACGGGGAGATCGAGGTTGTAATCTCGGTTGGGTGAACTGGGGGTGGTTTTTCCTAAATGGTTTTCCACTCTCACGCCACACAAAAGCTGGTTCACTTCCTCTAATTCAACCTTCCCAATTCCTAATCCATTAGAGTAATTAGTACTTAAAGCTTATAACCCGAACGGGTAGCAAGACGCGATGCTAAAATAACCCTGGGCACGGGACAGTCACTAGATAGCTCAGTGGTAGAGCATTAGTGTACTAAGCCAAAATTCCTGGGTTTGATTCCTATGCACAGGTGTCATTTTTCAATTTAAAGAATATTTTTAGATGCAGCTATAACTAAACTAACCACTATAAAAGTTAGGCTCTTTAATCCATCATAATTAGAAAAAAGTTACTACACTATAAACAAAACATAGAAAAAGAATTTAAGAAAAATTAGCAATTATACACAACAAGATGATTGCTCTACAGGAAATTACTCACTGAATAAAGCAAACACATGCATCATGTGTGGCATTACATTAACGTTACTGATGATGTAACTTCTTTTTTTATTTTTAGACATCCAAAGGGATTGGAGGAGGAATCAGTTTTCAGAATTCCATTATCTACCGCCCTATTCCTCATTTGTCACAACACACAACTATATTATTAAAATCTATTTCTATGGATTAGCTCAAATATAACAGAAGCTCTAACTTTTAATTTTCAAATTATTTAGAAAAAATACTATTTTTTTTGGAAGAAAGTACAAGAAAATAGGACAGAAACAAATAAATGGGAACAAACACAGTTCATACTTAACATTGCTGCAACGGACAAAGAGGCTGCCTCTTGAATAGAAATTGATCACTACCGTATGATCCCTCAATCTAGGTAACACATTATTCAATTTTGGTTTGATAACATTTAGTTTAAGCCTGTGAGAATCCATCATTTTCAATTTCGAATTGAATTTGAATCGTGGTTAACATACTTGAATTGAATTTCATGTCTAGAAAATTATTACAATTGAGTATGAATCAAATCTTATCCCTAAAAATTGTTAAAAGTCTAATCTTAATCAAATCTTATGCTATATTTATTTTATCAAATCGAATCCCATGCTTTTAAAAAAAAATCTAAATTGATTAATTTATTAAAGGCTTACTATGATAATGTTTCAAATAAAATCTGTATTGAATATGTTACAGTGCTATGTTTTCAAATCTAATCCAATAATAAAATATTTCAAAAAAAGTTGATAAATATTTTAGACACATTTTAGGTTTATTTGAGCTAGTAAGCAAAGATTGGTATTTGTTTTGGAACTGAAAATATTGAATCTTTATAGAAAAAATTGATTATTTTATTTTAAAGTAAAAAATTTAAATTGTGGTTTATTATTCTTACTGCTGTCTTATCGTGGATTCATACGTTTGCTTAAAAAACAAGTGCAGAACAGATACTTGCTCACTTGGCGAGCTGTAAGCCAATCTCAAGATTTCCATCTCATCGGCGCTAATTGTTACTATGAAATTCAACTCCTGTCTATTTTGTCTGATCTGATTGAGATCTTCCGCACAGGAGAATCAATCAAATCTCAAATTGGTATACATGCACATTTTAAAGCACATGCACTGGAGAGCTAGAATCAAGCAGACCATTTGGTTAGCTTTTGTGAGGAGATTTGAACTAACCCGTTAATGGAAAGTGTGGGTATTGATGTATTATATTGTGCCAGACACAACATTATAGTTTGAAAACATTCATCATGACTATTCTAAAATAAGGGTGTGTGAAGTTCACTTTTTCAAATCGAAGTGAACTCCAATCAAATATATGAAATATTCGTGAAACGGAATTGAAATTTGACTATCTTTTGTTAATTGTTTTATGTATGAAAAAATATATAGTGTCTATTTATATAACTTAATGCACTAAAATCTTCTTGAAAATGTTTTATTACACAAATATTTGTAATATTTTGTTTAATCAAGATGAATCCTGATATTATCGAAACTTAGCTAAATTACAATACTTCCGATTTGTCCATATTAATATTAATTTGTAATGTACATAACAGCTCAAAATGGGCAATAATTGACCATAAATTCGGTATTTTAGCTGTCAATATTTTTATTGTCAGAGCTGGGATTTTTTTCAACTCAAATTTGAAGCTTAAATATTTTTCTAAGCCAAGTTGAAGTTTCAAAGCCTCGCATACCCCACTGTAAAATGTATGTTTATCCACTAGAAAATAAAATATGTGGATAGTCAGCTGTTTTAATTTTGCTTTGCAATGCATCACACGACACACAGTGTGTTAACTACTGCATAACTAGAGCAGATTCTGCTTTCTATTTTCAGTGAACATGTAAATCAAACTTTAGCTCAACATGATCATTGCCAGGACAAACATAACAACCAAACCTCATACCATAAATTTACCATTCAACTGAATATGAACTAACCTTATGACAAAATACGTTATAGTTTAGCTAAGATTTTTATTTCTTTTAGCATTAAGAATTAATGTGAACCTAAACAGAATTAAAGAAAGCATCACACTATTATAGGAAAGTTAACTTATTTCGATGCTATTATGTTTTCTAACATACAGGATTTGGGGTTTGATAGGTAAAATAAAAACTCGAATTAAAAAAAAGAAGTGAATCTGACATTTCCATAGTAAATATGAAATTGAATTTTATACTTAGAAATGAATCTAACTAAAACAATTGTATTTTCCTAATGTAACTTAAAAATTGTATTAATGATTTTTTTTCGTACCCATTTAAACATCAAATGTTGTTAGTGAAATAAAACTTAATTTCAACGTGCTTAAATATTTTATTGGCTCTTTATCGAGTGATTTATGTCTGCTTCCACGTCTTTCAACCAAACTTGGCTTACCCTGAATCTCATGAGGACATTTCCAGGGTGGCATTTTTGATAAATAGGCACATGATTTTTCCATCTACTAAATTGCAAAATAGGAGTTTAACTTCAAACTTTAAGTAAGATTTTAGGAAATATGACTCTTAAGGTCAGTATTTTTGAAGTTTTTAAGGAGAATTTCAGTTTGTCACAAAGAGAAACAAGACTATGAATAAAGTTGTTTGAGCAAGAGTTTGGGTACAGGTAGTACACGAGATATCGGAAGCAAAGGGAATATGGTATGGTCATGTAATGAGGATGGAAAAGGGAAATATCCCAAGGAGGTAGGAAAAATACTGCAAGTGAGACCAAGAAAAAGATTGAAGAAGCAAGACAACAGCAAGTGTGCATACAATTGAGAGAAGAATGGTGATAGGACAAACAAAGATAGCAACATTTTACAAAACTAACCCGGCCACAGGCTGGAAATAGTTATGATTATCATGATAAAAACTTATTTGGCCGTAATATTGATTCAGTGGAAACACTTGGTTAGTTTAATTTTCAAAAGACAGTTCTTGAATATTTGTCATGAGCATTGTGAAATTTTACTAAGACTTTATCTCCATTTGTTTAATTTATGAGCACGCATTCCCTTTCATCCATCTCTACAAATTATCTTCTAAACATTTATTTGGCTTACTGTCAGTGGCATTGATAGGAATTTCTATTGCATTTAAGAGCATTTTATGTTTTGACTGGACGTGACTAAACAGTTAAGACTATTCAATTGTCAGAAAAATCCAACGCTACCGTGAACGACACTAGCAACCAGTTCGCCATATAAACCTATTTAGATCCCTATTAATAAGTTCACACAGCAACAAGAAAGTTGACAAGCAATCCGAACATTGTACAAGAAGTTTTACAAGAGCACAATGGCACATTAATTTGTAAATGAATTGCGCCATCTTAGAGGTATTGTTGACTACAATTTAGGAGTTCAACATACCCACAGAACAGGAGTTATGAATATAAGGCTAACTAGAGCTCCCCTTACCAAACAAGGGATTAAACTTAACTCCTGAAAGTAGTACCGTAACTCTTACTATAACAAAAGGTCTAACTGAACTACAATTAGAGACAGTATGTTGCCGAAAGCAGGCCAGAAACTCATAGACTCTGGAAAAATCTACAAGTGCACCCATCTGTGCACAGCTGACAAAATAATACTTTTAAAAAACTCAATCCTCTACTGCACTAGCTTAAGGAGAAAGAGTTACTATCCTACATCAGACTAACCATAGTCTTCCAGTTACAGATGACTAACTCTGTTCATATAGGAGCTATGTGTGACATTTACACGACTAGGATTTAAAGGATTTTAAGCAGTACATATAAACTTCAGGATTGCTCAACCAAAGTTAAAAGTCCACGAGTTGCGCACCACGTAGGATAACATCACAATAGCCTTATAAGGGCTGGTCTTATGACTCCTGGATACATGTGTTTTTTTTCTGGCTGATAAGCTAAAAGTGCGTCTTATGACTGTCAGGTAAAATATATTTATCCATCACATTTTTATCAGGAGGTTTATGTGCCTGATAACTTTTATCTGAGAGTTAAAATGGGCGTTGCCATAGTGACGCGTTGTTTTTCATGAGGTTTAGCCTATCAGAATTTGTTTTTAGGTTAAAATCTTGGTGCACGTGTTTAGTAGGCACAGGCTCTAACTATAGGTTATATAAAGTTAGAATAATCATACGATCCATCTGGGCTATACGCTTATAAAATTTGAACCTTTAATGCACACTTTTATAAAAACTGACAAGCTATTTGTACTATTGACCACAATTTGGCAGACACCGAAATTATTACTTGCTGGGCAACCTAGCTTCTGTGCCCATGTGACTCCAACTGTTTACTCGCACTCTTTTAGCCGCCATTAATTAACAAATGTTGAGCGTTGTAGCTACTAGCCAGGTAGTACGCATGCGTGCACCAGTAAAAACAGTACCAACCTTGCGTTTTATGCATAAAAATATATTTTACCTACATATAACTATCCGGCAGATAAATTCAGTTCATAATACGCTTAAGATATGGAAGTGGCTGAAAACCTTTTCTGGTAGTTAACTCTAACCTCCCTCCCGATAGTGTAATTTACCCGCTACTCATAAAACCGACCCTAAAAATAATAATAATATTTAGCACCGCGTCTTACTACCCGTTCGGGTTATACGCTTTAAGTACTAATTACTCTAGTGGATTAGGAATTGGGAAGGTTGAATTAGAGGAAGTGAACCCGCATTTGCGTGGAGGTAGAGTGGAAAACCATTTAGGAAAAACCACCCCCAGTTCACCCGACAGAGATTCGAACCTCGATCCCCCTGTCCTCAGCAGTCGAGCTCAACACGACAAGCGCGTTAGCCAACTACGCCACCGAGGCGGGTGGCCCTAAAAAGAATACCTATGTAGGTCGTTAATTAGTGCTAATAATCCCTTATATCCAATTCAGAATAATTTCATTAAGGTTACTTGAATGTTGGCCTAATTTTACGGGGTTACCATTTACTCCGTCCGTGAATACGGATCAAAAAGACTCTGTGCATCTGCAAACAGACATGTTTACAAACACTATACTATTTCTTTTATATTCCCTTGAGTGATAAAATACATCTAATAACACGCCCTAACCATAAATTACCATTTCGAAATGTGAGCTAACTTAAAAAACAACATTTCACCTAGAAAGTGCTCTAATGCTAAACCTAATTATAATGTTACGGGTGACTAGGTGGTCTAGGGGTAAGGTGTCAAGACTTCTGTGCTGGGTTTCCGGGGTTCAATCCTTGGTCCCGGCCCAAATTTATCTTATTAACAAACCCTTCCTTCACCTCTGACAAGACGTGCATTAATCACAACTTGTGAATGTGTGGAATTCCAGGCCTCCACCGTGGTTCGGATTCCACGTTAAACTGTAGGTCCTCAATCTCATTTCACCTCACAATCACCCTACCATTACACATTAACGTAAGTGCGTGTAAACCGAACGGGTAGTAAGACGTTACTGTTAAAGGACACTAGAAAACATTTCAGACTATCATGTTACATCATGATGAACACGCCAGTTGACCTGATGACTAATACAAGCCATTACTAGTTGATCAGATATTACTGTCATTGGCTCCAGCGTCCCCGTCGTCCTGGTTTCAATGTATTTGTCCAGCATCTTGTTGGTTGTAGAGTAGAGCAGCTAAAGATAAGCCTCCATGCCGTCGATCGAGCGTATAATATAACTATCATGCTTAATAGCTGGGGGAAATAGCTTATATGCGATCTAGACTCCATCCAAGAGAAAGGAGTAGAAGATGGAGGGGGTTGTAGACCAGAAAGTAATTGGTCATTCTAAAAGGCCAGGCCGCTGGCAGGAAAAAATGCCTGCGCGTGACGAAGGTCAACAGGCCGCTCAACCTACATAGTATTGGGTCGAAGCCCGGACGAACGGACGTGTAGTGAAGTGCGCTCGGAGGGTTGGTCTGCAGTCAACAGGGGCGGCGTTCCATCCGTAAGTGGATAAATAGATTCAAAAGATGTTATATTGTGGAGTAGTTAAAATTAATGAATTTTCGTATTTGAGGGCTAAACCCGTCAAGCCCGTCACACCAGTTCAGAAAAATCCAATGTTATTGTGAACGGACTCTAGCAACCAATTCAGAAAAATCCAACGTTACTGTGAACGGACACTAGCCAACATTTCAGACTATCCAACTGTCAGAAAAATCCAAAGTTACCATGCACGGACACTAGCAACCAGTTCATAAAAATCCAACGTTATTGACAACGGACACTAGCAAACATTTCAGACTATCCAACTGTCAGAAAAATCCAACGTTACTGTAGACGTACACTAGCAACCAGTTCAGAAGAATCCAACATTACCGTGAACGAACCCTAGCAAATATTTGACTTCAAACGTCAGAAAAATCCAACGTTACCGTGAACGGATACTATCAACTGATTCAGAAAAATCCAAAGTTACTGTGAACGGACACTATCAAACACTTCAGATTATTTAATTGTAAGAAAAATCCAAAGTTACCATGCACGGACACTAGCAACCAGTTCAGAAAAAAATCCAATGTTACTGTGAACAGGCACTAGCAAATATTTCAGACTTAAACCGTCAGAAAAATTCAACACTACCGTGAACGGATACTAGCAACCAGTTCAGAAAAATCCAAAGTTACTGTGAACGGACACTAGTAAACATTTCAGACTGTCTGTCAGAAAAATCCAATACTACTATAGACCTACACTAGCAACCAGTTCAGAATAATCCAAAATTACCATGCACGAACACTAGCAACCAGTTCAGAAAAATTCAATATTACCGTAAACGTACACTAGCAAACAGCTCCAACTCTGAGAGTTGTCTCTGAGATGTAATCGACCCGGAACTGTTGGCGATGTTCCCTTGTGTCCGTGTGGGCTGGGAAATGGACCGCGGAAACTCCCCCATTTCCCACCTAATCCTCACAATTAATGACCCGGTCTATCCCGACGCCAGTGTTCCTGCCAGATTAAAGTCGACCACAAAAGTCTTTGAGAGATAAAGCTGTAGACAGTTGAGAGTTACGGTTCGTTATAAGCGTGCAAACAATAATAATTAACTATTATTCCAGAGTGATAGCTGGTAAGATTGTACATTTCAAATAAATTACATTTTTGGACATTGGTTTAATCTCGTTAATAACAAGATAATTCAAAACGAGAATTTATCTGGATCAATAAAATGAAGAGTTTGTCTGGCATGAGCGTCGCACGATATCTACCGCACGCAGGAGTCTGAAATTTAAAAATTAGTAGCCCATGTGCAAGAACATGTGTACCTCTAAGCTGGAATTATAAAATTTGGATTTTTTTGCCAAATGATTAAAAACCGAGAAAATGAAATACTAACGCTGCAAGATATATTTAGTACTCCATATCATACAGCTGTGCAATGCAGGCTATGACAGCTCTTATACACGAACATGTGCACCTGAAAGCCAGAATTTTAAAATTTTGGTTAAATTTACTTTTTGCCTTTTTTGCACCTTTTACACATTTTCACAACTTTTTACCTCTTTTTACCCAAAAATATTTCTCCCAGCTATTTCATTTACTTATAATTTTTTGTGAATTTTCAATGAAGGCGTGAATTCAAAGACACTTATAAAGTAAAAACTAATATTAAAATAACTATTCAAAATGAATTTTCATGATAAAATCGCATACCGGTTCAAGTGTGCCTAATAACTAAAATATACTAATTTTGAGCTGTTTAGAAACCTACATTTGGTATAAAACTTACATTAATTTAAATCAAATCAAAAATCTGTATCTGTTCTAAAATTAATTAGAAACATTTAATCTAAAATTAAAAACATTTCAACCATCAATTATAGTGAAATAAATATTACTTAATAGCTACATGGAAACAAAGCTAAATATTTTTACTGATCACGTATAGCAATATTTACATCCAGTTTTCTATTCAAACCATACATTATTCTCCACTACCGTCTTGCTAGGTCTGTTGAAGCTTCATTTGTCCTATAATCTAACTTAAGACAAGGACAGGCACAACATCAAGTCCCCAGCAGTTAACTTATCAATGTGAAAGGGTAAACCCACATACGTATAGCGATATTAAATCTTAAATAACTAACTACACTAATGAACAAAATGTATAGTGCACGTTGCGACTGTAATTTGCAGACTTTTTTAAATAAAAAAACCTTATTTGACAGCTTGAGAAGCTACTTAATCTACTTTCACGTATTCATACGTCAATTCATGTGATATTCAACTGTCACTTTTGGTAGATACATTAAATACCTATAAAATAACAATAATAATATAGTAAAATGTTATCAATATTGGCCGCAAAAGAATATGTTTGTATTTTCTAAACGTCCTTTCTATGAAAATTATACTATAATCTGAAATGTACCAACATCCTCCAGGAATGAGAGTGAAAAACCAATAAATACTCAAAATATATTTTATGCGCAGTAGGATTTAACTTTGGCCTAACGTAGGTGACCTGGTGGTCTAGGGGTAAGGTGTCAGACTTCTGTGCTGGCGGCCGGGGTTCAATCCCAGGTCCCGGCACAGATTTATCTGATTACCAAACCCTTCCTTCACCTCTGACAAGATAAGATGTGAGGAATGCCAGGTCTCTACCGTGGTTCGGATTCCACGTTAAACTGTAGGTCCTCCATTTCATCTCACAATCACCCTACCATTACACATTAGCGTAAGTGCGTATAGCCCGAATGGGTAGTAAGACGCGGTGCTAATAATAATAATAATAAACTTTGGCCTAACGATAAAGAGTCTTTCACAGCCAGGGCCACCCTTAGCAGACATGGGCTCTGGGCAAACCTCGTAAAAATTATCTTGAGACATATCCACAACAGGCAGACAAATGTAAATCGGTTAAGTTAAAACTGAGAACTCACTTCACTCATCCATCTAATAAATCAATATTCGCTAGATCGCCTAATCTACCACCGCACAAGCAAAAAATTCCCGCCCCAAATATTTTTAGGCCCCTTTGTCACCCAATCAAGTTNATCATGGGGCCCTTTGCGGCCGCACTGTGCACACACCCCTAAAGTGCGGTTCTGAGTTACACTAATCGGTAAGAGAGAAATAAAACCTACCTTGTAAAATACTTTATTTCAAATAAACTATAATTCTTATTTTACATTAAAAAGGTACTTACTAAAATAGTTTTGGTTGTATCTCAACTACCCGTGACGGTGGATACGCGGGTTGAATGTCAGATCCATCCAGTAAGGTTTGACAGAGATGGGCTTTGAATCCCAGCCGTGAGCACTGAGGGTATTACTACTAAAAAAATTCCTAGTATAGCTCCACGCAAATGTGTATACATATTTATAAATCGTACCTTTCTCCTTTCTATTCCCATTAATGTTAGTTAAATAGATATAGATTGGACGTATAAATTAGACGTTAAGCTAAAATAAGTGTCAATGCTGTTTATGAACACATCTGCAACACAGCATACACACCAGTACTGCAGGTTATCTATCTTGCAGGCGTTGACAAGATGAAATTGGTAATTTTGAATCAAAAGGTGCGATTGCTAAACGTGGTGCCAGTAGGTTCGCCTCGTAGGGTTGTGGGGGAATATTCTGAACAAAAAATCCATATTAACAAGTTTTAATATGTGTAGTATATGAAATGAAATAAAATACAAACTAAAACGTGAATAATAATCTATAAATGCCTAACCGTATCTATGAATAGTGCATGCTCAACCAAACCCCAGCCGGAATTTCCTCCCGAGGAACTTACTACCATTTGTCACAAATACATCATTGGTATCTCAATCTTGTCTTTCGTTTTTATTCGGAAGTTTCACGGAGTCATCATTTTTTGTAGTGAGTCGAGAAGTGATTACATTTCGATTTATGCATTTTATCATGCGAGTCACATTTCAGTGTTCGGTTATATGTTTATTTGCGTACATTACTTCTGTTTAGTAAAATTGACAAAAAGTTAAGAAATCTGTACAAAAGTCGAGTGGGTCGAGGGGGGTAGTAAGGATGGGGGGAGGATCCCCCCCCGTCCCCGGAAATAATTTGTCCTCTCTCTTCCTTCCGACT
The DNA here is from genome assembly GCA_901482245.1 of Timema douglasi. Classification (NCBI taxonomy): domain Eukaryota; kingdom Metazoa; phylum Arthropoda; class Insecta; order Phasmatodea; family Timematidae; genus Timema; species Timema douglasi. Next base: position 133,180 of record CABEEJ010001201.1, read on the forward strand.
GGAATAAACCCGCCCCTTTCCTGAGATAAGCTTGTCCTTCTCTAGATTTATTTGACTCCCCTCTGATATTCTAGAATATTAAGCCGAAAAATGGCTTTGTATCTAAATCCAAATAGCTTCTAAGTGCATCCCTTTTTTAAAAACCTGCCGGGAAAATACCGATTCAAATAGCTTCTATAATTATAAGTATATAGTTAAAAAAAAACTCCCAGTCAATTCCACTATAAATATCTTTTAGGTGCGTTCAAATTTAAAAATAATTCTGAAGAAGGATCACTCCAAATAGATTTTAGAGAAATCCTACTTACTCTATGGGATTAGGAACTCGAAAATACATTGCCGCACTTACAAAAGTACGTCACATATCTTTATCTTGAGCTAGTTCTATCCAGTCCACCTAACTAAACCCTATCCTTATCTTGATATAGTTTTATCCAGTCCACCTAACTAAACCCTATCCTTATCTTGGGCTAGTTATATCTAGTCTAACTCATTATACCCTATCTCTTTCTTGAGCTAGTTCTATCCAGTCTAACTCATTATACCCTATCCATTCTTGAGCTAGTTTTATCCAGTCCCCCTCATTGCACCTTATTCCTATCTTGTGGTAGTTATATCCAGTCCACCTCATTGAACCTTATTCCTATCTTGAGCTAGCTCTATCCAGTCCACCTCACTACACCCTATCGATTTCAGGTACATTCTAATGTTATCCTCCCATCTTCATCTAGGTCTTCCCAGTAGTATCTTCCCATAGGACTTGCCAGTCAGTACCCTAAACACGGTTTTAGATGCCACCATTCGCACTGCATGTCCTGCCCAACGTTATCTACGAGAATTGACTATCTCAAAAATGTCTTGTGAGAGTACAGGATATGTTACTCATCATTATGTAATCTCATCCACTCCCCAGTAGCCTCATCCCTTTTCGTACCAAATATCTTCTTAAGCAACTTATTTTCTAATATCTCAAATTGGTTTTCGTCATCTAAAGTAAGATACCACGTTTCACACCCATAGATTATTATTATTATTATTATTATTTAGCACTGCGTCTTACTACCCGTTCGGGTTATACGCTTTAAGTACTAATTACTCTAATGGATTAGGACTTGAGAAGGTTGAATTAGAGGAAGTGAACCCACATTTGCGTGGAGGGAGAGTGGAAAACCATTTAGGAAAAACCACCCCAAGTTCACCCGACTGAAATTCGAACCTCGATCATCCCGTCCTCGGCAGTGTGGCTCAACACGAAACAAGCGCGTTAGTCAACTACGCCACTGAGGTGGGTCACACCCATAGAGAACATTCAATAAAATTGTTGCTTTTTATATTCTGAGACCCGCCTCGGTGGCGTAGTTGACTAACGCGCTTGTTTCGTGTTGAGCCACACCGCTGAGGACGGGATGATCAAGGTTCGAATCTCGGTCGAGTGAACTGAGGGTGGTTTTCCCTAAATGGTTTTCCACTCTCCCTCCACGCAAATGCGGGTTCACTTCCTCTAATTCAACCTTCCCAAGTCCTAATCCATTAGATTAATTATTACTTAATGCGTATAACCCGAACGGGTAGTAAGACGTGGTGCTAAATAATAATAATAATAAATCCAAAATTGTGTGGAAGAAAACTGAAATTCGACAATAAGGTAGCACTCCAAATAACCATAAGACTGAATATTCTAAATGGAGAAACTATGGAAGAAGTGTTAAGGCGGTTTAATAAAAATAAACAAAAACCGTTTTAGCTGAGGTAGAAATTTTAAATTTTCCAGCAATGTAGAGCGATTACAACAATAACGAAATAATTGTTAAATATTTGCTATTTATAATGGGGGTTGGTGAAATGGTGTTTTCAAAATTCTCAATACTTAAATAATAAATTACCCTTTGGTGTGGTAGAAGATTCAAATTTGTCTTGCAGCTATAAGAAGCACCCCAAACAACAATTGAGTTTTTCTCCTTAAATTTAAAATACCTTAAGATTCTCAAAATTAATATAGCTAATTCAAAATATTTGTTAATAGTAACTTAAACAACCAGTTTAGTGATTTCCAACAATTTTCTAGCAAACACTTTTTGGTGTGATATAAAATAGAAGTTCAAAGTCAAAAGTAATTTGATAAACATTTGGAAATAGACATAAAATCAAATAATTAATTATAAGTTAATTTATTATCATGTTTATAATATATAACACACATTATTACAATTATCTCAATTATAACTAACATTAAGTTTAAATAAAAGTTGGTTGTGTGGTCATATGACTAACTATTGTATCCATAATTCGAATGTCGTTGTTCATTTTGATGTAGTGACGTTTTTGACCGCTTTATCTTCAGTGGCGCTACGGAACTGTACTAACACTATCACGTAGGTCACCATTGTACCAATCACCTGGAAAAATGTAAACAAATTCAATTTTCGTCTAAATACTCCTTAAAAATTCCGTATGATTTTAAATGTTGTGCACACACTTACGGTACTTAATCACATGACAACCTCTGAACCAATGGGAAAATATAATACATACTTTATCCAATCAAACTCATTGAAATAAAATAATTTAATCAAATTATATAGACATATTCAAAATTTTCATAGTTTTATGTTTTATTTTGTGTTTTTAGTCAACATAGCAATAGTCTAGCATTATTATAACGGCCCTTTTTCCTCATACCAAAGTAAGAGTAGCAAGCCTAAAGATCCCAATTTTATTATAGTCTCGAGAGTCAACTAATATCCCAGTATATGAATAATTAACAGTCCAATGGGGGATTGATTGAGGTTCGAACATTATACTACTATAAAGCCACACGGCTGACTCACTCACTGACCTTAGTGTTTACCCACTTCCAGATGAGCTATAAACTTGAAATTGGGCAAACTTATAGCTTCCAACCTGTAACCGACGTGAAAATTCCAAAAAGTTAAAAAATTTAATTTTTAACCCTCGAAAATAAATCAAAATGGTGGATCAACTTTAAAGTCGGTGCGGACCTTTCTTTGGAGGTCTCGTGTAGCCACACGGTAAGACCTATCAAAAAACTGTTCTGGAATTACATAAGTTTACACCCACTTGTAAATTAAACTCACCGGGGGTTTGGTGGCGGAGCCCCTAACGAGCAAAGTGAGTTTACTATACAAATACGGTCGAGTGCCGTGTAATGAAGTGTTGTGTTGTCAGGGTAATTACGACTTATTTAAACTGTACCTGATCTCTTCACTCAGTGGCACTCATTTGTAATGTGAACACTCACTTCTATGTGAGAGTCGGGAGTAGAAACTATTTGTGATTGGTCAAATGGGGAAAGAATGGGAGATAAAATATATAGTATAATATAGTTTTAACAAGCTCTGCCAGTTCTGGAAACACTCCACGTCACAGCACTGATGCTTCCATCTGCTTGATCCAATTATTTAGTACATACTCATTGTTTGAGGAATAGCGCAGTAAGACTACTTACGGAGGTTAGGAGACCTCTATCCACTGTGACATATCCTGCCAGGTCGATGCCTGAACGCTCTTTAGCTACGGTGTTGACAAACACCCCGACCTAAAAACACAATACACCTGTAGATTTATTCGGGATAGAGTCCAATTTTCAAAGAAAGAACCTTATCAGGCAGAAAAGTTATTAGATCTACTTTTACGCACCCAAATGTCCAGTCATGTGAGCTGCAGCTGTCACTTTTGATAGATATTACATAAATACCTAAAAATTAGCAACAATAACATAGTAATATGTTTTCAAATTAAGTCCCATATATTAATTACTCCGCCCTAACAACGGTAGGTGCACACAATAACAGGTTTGTTCCCTTTTATGACTCGTGAACTGTAATTATTTGAGATCATTGAATCACTATCTATAGCTTATTATTATACACTATTTGCTAAAAATTGTGCAATACAATGTTAGTGGTCGAATGACCTTAAATTAATTTAAAATTACTTCACTGGTATGATTTGTTTGATAAATGATGATTTTAATTTTTTGGATACTTTAGTAACATATCGCATAAAAATGCAGCTCACCTTTATATTTCGAATGATCACAGTTTGTAATAACATCACTTATCAATACAAATATTATTTAGTGTTCAACAAGAAGTAGGTGACCTGCTGGTCAAGGGGTAAGGTGTCAGACTTCTGTGCTGAGGGACCGGGGCTCAATCCTCAATCTGATTACCAAACTCTTCCTCAACCTCTGACAAGACATCTTGTGAATGTGGGGAATGCCAGGCCTCCACCGTGGTTCGGATTCCACGTTAAACTGTAGGTCCTCCATTTAATCTCACAATCACCCTACCATTACACATTAGCGTAAGTGCGTATAACCCGAACGGGTAGTAAGACGCGGTTCTAATCATAATCTATGCTGCGGGCTTTGAGGCACCGCTCAAGAGATGAGATTATTGTTTCAATTTTGGTGGAAATTATGTCAAGAAATAAATATAAATGTAAATTTAATCATACATTTTTTTCCACGTTTGTACCTCATTTTTTTAAAACCATTTGTAGCCTATTTGATATCTTCCTCCTAGTACTATGTATAGAAAATTAAACTAAATATTTCTACAGTACAGTACAGCAGTATTGGTTTATTTGGTCACTAAAGTTGTTTTACTATAAAAAAAACCCCATAAAAGTACTGAACTTAAATTCACAATCCCTTCCAACCCTTTTTAAGGTGGAAGTGTGGGGTACGCGAGAAAAAGCCATTATATTTTTCATTTCTTATAGCAAACATTTTTTTTTGGATCAAAATAAATCAAATATTGCTTCAGTAGAAACATTGAGTTTAATTATCTTCACATAATGATATCAACCGTTATTTTTCTATTTTTCATGAGGATAGCTGCATTAGACGAGAAACTTATTAAATGAAAAGAAAAAGATGTCATTAAATTCCAAGACACTCTAGACAGATATTCAACAACTGTTACGGTCCCCATGAGAAGAAAATTAAACTATGTTTGTACTGGAGCAATATTTGATTTGTGTTGATACAAAAACAGTAAAACACTGCCTTATAACTAATATTCCATACAATCCCACTTCAATATCAGCAAATAATGGTATAAAACTCTGGACCCAACGCTTATCAATACTCACCTCCCGTCTTAACCTCAAGTCGCTTGGTAAAGATCTGAGGCGCTGCAACTCTAAAATAAGAATATCACTCTCCTAGAACAATACAATACGAGAAACAATAGTATACAGCTCCATTTTCATAGGAGAGCCTTATCCAACGACTACAAAACTACTAGATTTACTTTCATGTATTCATAGTCAAATCATGTGGTACACAGATGTAGCTCTCGATAGATGTTATCAATACTTATAAAACAACAACACTGATAATAATAATAACACTCTATTAACACTGTGGTATAGTGGACATAGACTACTGATTCAGAGGTCCCTGGTTCAATCCTCAGCGTTTCCAGATATTTCCGTGAAGTAGTGGGTCTGGAACGGGTCAACTCAGCCTCGTGAGGCGAAACAAGGAGTAACTTGAATGAAAAAGTAGCGGCTCCGGTCTATAACACTGAGATTAACGTCCGGAGAGTTCGTTCAATACAGGACACACTTCGACCTCAGAAGTCGGCACTATCTTCTCCAACAGACGGTGGCTCTTGGTCGGTATAGCTCGATTGTGGAGTGACCTTTTTTTTTCTATATATTTTGAGCGTCTATCTTCAGATTTTCCAAAAATCTCTTCCTAACAAAATTGTTTTACTTGATATTATGAATTTAATTAGTTAGTAAATAATAAATTAACTACAAGTTTTACCGGGCGTGAGCTTGAGGTTTAGTTTGGAGAGGATTAACTTACCATGGAAGAGCACGTAGTGTGTGATTTAGGAGGTGTAGGCTCCCTGGAAATTGATTAGACCCTTAGGGGAGTAGGTCCATGTACAGGTAGGTATACCATCTTTTGATGACTAATGGTATAGTACATTTTCTAGCAGACCCCCTAGAAAAATTATCTTTCCACACCATTTTAACTTTGTGAGCACAGTCAATTAATGTTCACCTGTCCAACTCTGTGTATTATCCACTAGAGTGCTCACCTGTCCAACTCTGTGTATTATCCACTAGAGTGCTCACCTGTCACAACTCTGTGTATACCCACTAGAGTGTTCACCTGTCCAACTCTATGTATTATCCACTAGAGTGCTCACCTGTCCAACTCTGTGTATTATCCACTGGAGTGCTCACCTGTCCAACTCTGTGAGCGAAGTCCACCTTGCAGTACATGATTGCAGTGCTCACAAAACATTTTGTCAGCAGCATGCCCAGCTCGGAGTGTTGGTTGCACTGACTCCTGAAGAGGACACTGTACAAGGACATGATGAAGGACGAGAAGTCACACACGAAGTGCAGGGCGGAGTTGAGAGCCAGGACACTTCCTGTCTCTCTTATAAGGGAGTTTAGAGTCAGCCACAGGGACATGTGTTGAGTCAGGGCCGTGATGTCACCTCGACTAGCTGCAACATATTCCGTGGATTAGTAGTATGTCATCTTGACTAGCTGCAACATACTCTGTGGATTAGTAGCATGTCACCCTGACTAGCTGCAACATACTCCGTGGATTAGTAGCATGTCACGTCGACTAGCTGAAACATACTCCGTGGATTAGTAGCATGTCACCGTGACTAGCTGCAACATACTCTGTGGATTAGTAGCATGTCACCCTGACTAGCTGCAACATACTCTGTGGATTAGTAGCATGTCACCCTGACTAGCTGCAACATACTCTGTGGATTAGTAGCATGTCACCCTGACTAGCTGCAACATACTCTGTGGATTAGTAGCATGTCACCCTGACTAGCTGCAACATACTCTGTGGATTAGTAGCATGTCACCCTGACTAGCTGCAACATACTCTGTGGATTAGTAGCATGTCACCCTGACTAGCTGCAACATACTCTGTGGATTAGTAGCATGTCACCCTGACTAGCTGCAACATACTCTGTGGATTAGTAGCATGTCACCCTGACTAGCTGCAACATACTCTGTGGATTAGTAGCATGTCACCCTGACTAGCTGCAACATACTCTGTGGATTAGTAGCATGTCACCCTGACTAGCTGCAACATACTCTGTGGATTAGTAGCATGTCACCCTGACTAGCTGCAACATACTCTGTGGATTAGTAGCATGTCACCCTGACTAGCTGCAACATACTCTGTGGATTAGTAGCATGTCACCCTGACTAGCTGCAACATACTCTGTGGATTAGTAGCATGTCACCCTGACTAGCTGCAACATACTCTGTGGATTAGTAGCATGTCACCCTGACTAGCTGCAACATACTCTGTGGATTAGTAGCATGTCACTCTGACTAGCTGCAACATACTCTGTGGATTAGTAGCATGTTACCCTGACTATTGCCTTTGTTGTACCATATAAACACTTATGAAGTACATAGTAATCTCAACTATCCTAGGTTCTGTATTATCCGAGGTGATAAATTAATGTATGTTTTGTGATTATTGCCAAGGAAATGGTCCACATTAAACAGGTTCAGCAGTATATTATGAGAGGCGGGGTGAATCATTGGGTGACTCAGAGTTTCAACTGTAGCTCTCTACTCCATAATATGTTCAGTGTTTGTATTTTTTAATGTTAATTAGTATTTACTAAATCAAGACTTATAATTTTTTATCTATAAATTCCCCTGTTAACGAATTTTTTCTACCCGCTTCAGTGGCCGCATGGCCTAAGGCGTCACTCTCTCAATGGATTAGACCTCCGATGAAAGGAAGATCTGGATTCTAATTCTGGTCGGGTGTACTGGGGTTAATTTTTATTAAATGGCTTAAAACTTTCCCTCCACGCAAATTAGGGTATACTTCCTCTTAATTCAACTTTCCTAATCCCCAGTACATTGGGGTAGTAGCACATATGCGTGTGACCCGAGCGGTTAATAAGACGCTGTGCAAAAAAAATATATAATAATAATAATAATAATAATAATTGAGTATGTGATGTCGTTAGATTAATCTGCTTATTTAAAATTTAATATTGTTTCAATTAATATAATCCCCAGGTATCTCTACTTAATAAATTTAAATGTTTCCCAAAATGTATAAATGTTTTCTCACATCTGTTGGCCAATTATGTTGGTCCATGCATTCCAATTTTAATAAGAGTAGCCTTATCTGACGTCTAAAAAAGGCTACTAGATCTACTTTCACGTGTTCATACACCAATTCATGTGATATATAGTTGTCACCTTTCATATAAAAAATCAATTCTTACAAAAATGTCACTTATTTAATATGTGGTAAAATGTTATCAATGTTGATAGAAAAAAAATTGTTTTAATTCTTTGAAAGACCCTTTTTATGGGAATTGGACAGTATAGTATATTGTCTTATCCCGACACGTACAAACATATTATAAAATAGAATACGCTGTGACACTCGTCTAAAAAACGAGACGTGCATATGTTAACAGTCCTCCTACACACTTAACACATACACGGAGTCTTATTCACATGAGAGTTGGGACATCACTGTCGGACATATTGTGGTGAGGGGGGAAGGTCTCCGAGGTGGGGGGTGGGAGGGGTGTCCAATCATATTTACGTTTTAATCACGTTACATCATAGGTATAGTCTGTTCGTAGTATCTTTATACATTTTTTACTAGTTTTTTAGGTACTAAACCTGCACTCTCTGAATACAACTGATCATATCAGTCAACGACTAATAAACTAACATAAATATAGAATATACAAAACATCCAGCCCCATGGCCGTTAATTTATCACTGGGAAGGGGGGAAAACCCACGTTTCACCAATGATACATTTTTTTTTGCTCATGCCGGGATTCAAACCCGGAAACCTTAGCTCAGTAGACAGACACGCTATCGACTGAGTTAAGGGGTTTGATTTTTACCTATTAAAAAATTTGATCCAAAGAGTGTTCTATATTCATCTGCGTGGCCAATGTGTTATACTCGTTATACAAGGGGTGTAAATTGACTTGACATATGAAGTGCACAAGGAAAAAAGGGGGAAAGTCACATTACATAAATTTTCCAGGACAACAACTTTTATATCTCGAACCCCAGAAGGACCTCAGCGAATATTAAAAAATAAATGGTACCCCACAGACTTTCTCTCGCTTTTAACTTAAAATATATATTTACTAAAAACTCGTAATATTTGTGAAACGAGAAAATAGGTATGTACATTGTTGTAGAAACACTACACCAAAGATCATAAATGAAATAATCTACTATTACCAACTTACTCGATGGCATTAGGAACTAGGAACACTGTTAAAACCCACCTCGGTGGCGTAGTTGGCTAACGCGCTAGTTTCATGTTAAGCTAGACTGTTGAGGACGAGGAGATTGAGGTTCGAATTTCGGTTGGATGAACTGGGATGGGGTTTTAATAAATGGTTTTCCACTCTCCCGCCTCACAAATTCGGGTTCACTTCCTCTATATTCAACCTTCCCAATTCCTAATCCATTAGCGTAATTAATACTTAAAGCGTATAACCCGAACGGGTAGTAAGACGCGGTGCTAAATATTATTATTATTATTATTATTACACTTTTATGTCTCCACAGAAAATCAAACAAATAATTATGATAATCATATAAAACATTCTTCAGATATAAATTTTGAACAAAATGGCTTTAGTTACATTTAAAAAAATTCAAAAATAAGTAATTAATCAAATATCCTAACATTTTTAAAAGTAAAAAATCACGTAAGGCACTGCCTAGATAACCATTTTGATCAAAATCATTATAGCTATGTTGAAAGTTCTAGTAATTTAAAAAAAAAATAGTTAACTAACTACCCTTAAATCTATTTTTATATAAAATTCAGTGGGTTGTTTATCATGTTAAAACCTTCCAAGATATCCATTTAAATAATACCACTAGAACGATTTTCTAAAAATTTCAGATTTTCCAAACTCATTTATCAGTAAACTGCCTTTAATTTTAGGGCTAGAATCAGAATCATGAATTGGCCACGAGGTATTGGCCATAGATCATGTATATATGTCCATCAATTTTGAAAAAAATCCATCAAACCATTTCGGTCGTATCCCCCAGTTACGGACAGGCAGTAAGAGCCACTTTTTGAATTCACGGTCATTTAAAACGTCAAGCTTCATCAAAATATGACCTATAAATTCCTTTATTTCATTATTAGTTGCAGTAAAGGTTGTTGCAGGGGTTCTATGAACACTAGACGATACTTAAAATTAGCGCCCCAGTCGTATTCTGTGTAATATAAATAAACCACCCACTCCATGTGACGCAAAAACATAATAATAGTTTGTCAAAATACCTAACAAAGAGGAAAAAATAGTAAAATAAATAAATCAAAATTAGGAGTTAGACCTCCCTGCCCCATTTCCCCTTGGTAAATTTGTGCAAAAATATTATCTTTCTTCCCCTCATTAAAAAAAATAGAATCGAGAGTTTTTAGTTTAAATCAAAGTGACCCCAAACGTCATAAAAACATAAACGTGTTTATGTTGTTTATCACTCTTTAAAATAGATATATATTATTCACATTTATTTAGAAATAATAATTAGCTTATTTGATTAAAATAATTTTTTAAACAGTGAAAAAATTACATTTTGTTGGAATGCGCCCCTAGGGCCTATACACCCTAGGCGACCACCTAGGATCACGTAATGGAGAAGAAATTGTTTATCTACATACCAGTAATTTGAGTCAAAGCCTTCTTGTAGCTGTCCGATAATTGACTATAGGACGTTACCAGAGCTCTGCACAGCAGAATCCACAGGAAATCACTCCACAGGAAATGCGCGTGCGAAGCTACAATTGCCAACAAATCGAGGATACCGTTCTCACCCTCAAAGAAGGCAAATGCGGTCACCACACCCGTGTACAGGGTGACAAATACAATTGCCAGGATGACCTCCACTCTCTTTAGAGGTATGGCTTCACTTCTGGTGACCTGGTCAAACTGGATCTGATATCTGTCCCACGACGCGAGGTAAGCGCTGATCCTCCCTGTCGACGACCAGTAGGTCACGGGGCACAAAAACACGAAGAAAGGGACGAAGACGTTATGATACCTGTCGACGAACACGTCCATGAGGTTGCAAGACGAGGCCTGCGGTTTCTTTTCGGGTACGTCAGCGATGATCCTAGAGACGCCGATGCAAGAGACGACGTAGAAGCCCAACGTGTACAGAAGACAGATCAGCTTTCTAGGGACTGTGCTGTGCTTGAGGTCAATGCAGGGAACGAACCCGGTACCTTGGTGGCATTGAACGGCGGGGAAGCTTCCGGTTAGCCTCATCAGGTTGAGAAAGGGTTTCAAGACTTTGACGAAGGAAGATTTCACACGGGGATTGCCTGTTGGGAGGACTTGTTTTTGCCTTTTTGTGAAAAAAAGTGAAGGCTGATTGGATGATGATAATTTAGGCATGATTTCTTTGTTTTCTTTCTTCTGCGTGAGTGTTTGTAGGAGGTGGGTGGATGGATATTTAATCAAGATTTAATTAACTAAATAAAACGGTGAGGCTGTCAAAACATAAGGTTTTAAAAATACTAAGAAATAGATTTGCACAATTATTCGAAAGTTTGAGTTTGAATAAAGTTTTAGAAGTCGATTTTTAAAAAACCAGAGAAATTCAAATATTCAAAATTTAAATTGTACCTTAAAATTTTCTAGTTTAAATTAATATTATTAAATCTTCAAGAAACTATTTCATAGCAAAACCAAGTCCCTGAATATATTATATTGTCTTACTAAAAATATAACTTGTTCAACTATATTAAATTAAGTTAAATGTACAAATTTGTGTAGTAACACATATTTTTCACAATACGTTATCATTCTTAAAAATATTTATTTGATTTTTAAGGTTTATGAATAAATATATAACAAAAATTCCACTTGATGAATTTGTAGCACAAATATTACTCTATACTATTCTAAACTCGTCTAAAACTCGATATTTTTCATTCGAACTCGACTCGAAGGAAAAAAATGCCAACTCGCGCAAACTCTACTAAAAATCTTTACATCAAACTTAAATTGTTCGTGGTTTTAAACGCTAACTTTATCTTTTCTTTGTAATATGTAGTGCTTTTTTGATAAAGCCATAAGCCTTTAAGTAATATACGAGATTTGAGGTAAATAATATTATTTATGGTAGAAGAAGCTATGGACAAAGGCAGTAGCGATAAAGATCCAAAGGTAAGCCCGAGCATGTCTTGTGAACTGTGAGGTAGCGAAATAAAATATGTGTACCGTGAAAAGAGTTTTATTCGATTCTAAATTATTTTCAATACAACCTTTTTAAAGTAATTCTATTCCTTTTTATATTGGTGAAAAGATTTTCCAACTTTTTTTTATTTGAAAATAAGTTTCTACCTGAAATTTACGCTTCAGTAATTTAGGATCATTACGTAATTTCTATAATGCCTCTTTTTTATATACAAAAAAATAAGAAGATTTGCGTATAGATTAAATTATTTCTATTAGTAAGTTTAGGAAATCGATTTTAAAGCCAAAACGAGACGAGAGAAAAATGTTCACTACTATAAAGCTCCACCCCTTTTCCTTCAAATAAATATAGGTCTACTTAATGTTTATGAAAAATAAAATAAACTTTGCATACAATTAATTTAATCTTTAGCAGATGTAGGACATTACTAATTTATTATTATTTCTATTACTATCCACCTCTGACAAGACATCTTGTGAATGTGGGGAATGCCAGGCCTCCACCGTGGTTCGGATTCCACGTTAAACTGTGGGTCCTTCATTTCATCTCGCAATCACCCTACCATTACACATTAGCGTAACTGCGTACAACCCGAATGGGTAGTAAGACGCGGTGCTAATAATAACAATAATAATATTACTATCGTGGCATCGTTAATGGAGGGTACGAGGGGGACACGCCCCCTCTCTCCAACCCCATTCTGTTTAAACTACTAACTTAAAAAGAAACAGTGTCTTGCTTTATTCAGAAAATGGTAATATAAGTTTCGAGCAATGCATAAATGACTAAGGTAACTCTTAATTTGACAACCTATTTATTAGGCGTTAAGAAACTCTGGAAAAACATAAAATCACCCCAAATAATTAATAATCAAACTTGTTTTGGGAGCTTGGAACGTCTTGGCTATTAACACTCGAGGACGTATTAGGATGGCAAACAAAGATGGGGAAAAAAATCATAAAAATTATAGATGTTTATTTTATTGCGTTCTTATGATGTAACTAATAATACAGGTCAGAACTCGCAATACAGCGACATATTTCTTCAGAAAAACTTATAAATTAAAGCCATTTTACACACTGATCTCTATATATAAATTAATTTTGACCTAAATGATTTGAATAAGGTTTGGAATGGTTGACCTTTAGTGTATGTTATTCTTCTTAATTGAGTCTATGCAGGAGCAGATCCAGATCATTTTCATAGGGGGGTCATAATTATAAATAACATAGTTATTTACAATGTGAGATTTTTGTTTAAAACCATTTAACTATTTCTCATTCAACTTTGATCTTATGTAACTTTACCCGTGGTCATCCTATCCAATTTTTTAAAATCAGATAGTTTTAATAAACTATTCGGAGTGGCCCTCCTTCAACAATTCTTTGAAAAATGGTTCACTCTAGAAGCTATGAGTAGTCCTCACCTTGATTTTTTTTTAAATTAGATTCTTTTATAAGCCATTTAAAGTGTTCCTAAACTAGAGAATTTTGAAATTTAGATGCCCCTCGAAGCTACTTAGAGTAATCCTCACCTTAATGTTTTACGATAATTAGACATCTCTAAAAGATAATCTTTGAAGTGGTCCTCTACCGACAACATTTTGAAAATTGAATTATTTCAGAAATTAGGCTATTTGAGGTGGTCCTCGTTTGAAAATGACATGCATCTAGAAGCTATATGGAGTTGTCCTCACCTAGACATTTTTGACATTTGTATGACCTTGGAAGCTATTCAGAGCTTTCCACCGCTCCTGCTGTCCACACATATTCTATATTCGGTATTCGTATATGAGCTGCTCTCAGGCGATTATTAGTCTTCTTTGATGTGTGGTAGTCTACCGTCTCTATGTGTAACAATGTTCGTTTCTCACTATGTACGACAAATATATGTTCATGAAAACGAATATTTTTTCCACACTTGCGTGAGTCATATCGAACATTGAATAAACGCGGACGAAAAACGCATGCGTGGACCAGACTTAAAAGGTGTCTGAGCGTTAAAAGAAAAAAAGGTATAATTTTCCTGTGTTGTATTTTCTTTCTAAAATTTGAACTTTCAATTTGTTTTCTGTATTAATTTTCTAACTTCCACAGGGGGTCAACTGACCCTTTGACCCCCCACCCCTTCCCCTGAGTCTATGCACTCTTCGTTTTTTTTTTATCACGTGTTGAATACAAGATGCGTTTCCAGGGATGCCACTAATTTCTTAATACAAAATTCCCTATAGTTTCCAGATGAAATCTCACTTTTTTTAGAGAGTCGTATAAAAAGAAATTTCACTTTTCAAAATATTTAATCTTGTGGAGCCATGCCATTGGTGTTTAGAACAGGATTTATTGACTTTTATGGGGAGATATATGCAGTTGTTACACAACCTAATGTTTCAAGGATAAATAAAAGGTAAAGTGGGTGGTGAAAGTTAATCAATTTAACGTAATTATTTCTTCACTTCACTTTTTCTTGTATGCAAAGGCCAAATATTTAAGATGAGAGCATGGGTAACGGGAGAAAAGGGCAGCATTTTTGCAATTTTTTATAGCAAAACGTTTTTGGCAAAATAAATGAAACATTTCGCCAGTAGAAACAGAGAGTTTTTTTAATATGGTGACCTCAAAAGCTGTTTTCTGTCAAGGGTGTCTTGGAATTTAATGACAGCCTTTTATCTTCTTTTATAAAGTTTCTCAACAAATGCCGCCATGTTTATGACAGATATTCAACAACTGTTGATATCAGCATGTGAAGAAAATTATACTATCTGTTTCTAGTAGATAAATATTTGATTTATTTTGACAAAAAAAAAGTTTTACTATAAAAAGGGCGAAAACACTGGACTTTTCTCGCGTCCCCTACACTCCCACCTTAAATATTACTGTTAAATGTTCAAAAATTACAAACTATTACAGATTGTTTTAGTTTCTCGTGAAGTACTCGGGTTTTTCCCCCAACACAAAAAAGTCATAGTTTCCCCCCAGTTTTTCAGGTGCGTGGCAACCCTGGTATCTAAATTTAATATTTAAATGCAGACCTATATTGGCATATTCTAATGCAGGGGTGCCCACAAGGGGGTTGCAGGTTGCACCATCAGAATTTTTGGGGGAGAATTTTTCGGGCAAGAAATTATTTAATAAGAAACTTTTATATTGTTATATATATTTTTTCATACTTAGAATACCTCTGAAGTTGTTTAAGAGACATGCTATGAAAACACACCATTAACTTATAATGAGAAAGTTATTCCATAATTATATGACAGCATTTCCTCAACTTACCATGATGTATCGTATCATTTAATTCTTACCTGTTACAAGTTGCTCAGAGGAAAGGACGATGAGCCGTTTAAAGATGGTAAAGAACAGGTTAAGAAACAACTTAGGGGGGGGGGATTGATTGTCGAGTTTATTGATACTATCATATTAGAGTGACATTCTCAAGAAAATCACAAATGGAAAACTATTGAAAAGTTTGCCACTCAAGTACACAATGAAAATGCTTCTTCTGTTAAAATATCATAGATAGTACCTAAATCCCTGTGCTTAAGGAATTTATTTTCTGATCATACTGTAGATATTTTCAACCTAGATCATTCAAATGTTTTCTCTTCCTTCGGCAAAAGATAGCCGTTTTTCTGTCATTACTCAAAAACAATTTGGTTTTTAAGGTTTTGTGACTACTTACGAAACTCATGTAAATATTACAATAATACTTGTATCGTATGAGTTTTTACACATTTAGTTTTTTTTTTACAAGAAATTAAGATAAAATATTTGTTTTATTTATATGACATTCAAGAGTTTTTCAAAACAACTGTTTTCACAATATGAAAGTTATTTCTATTCGCAAAGTGTGAGTAATATTGTTTTTATTCCACGAAATTGCTATTGTAATTAATATAAACTGTTCAGATGTTATTTATCTAATCCAAAAAGCTCTTT
Source organism: Timema douglasi (assembly GCA_901482245.1). Taxonomy (NCBI): domain Eukaryota; kingdom Metazoa; phylum Arthropoda; class Insecta; order Phasmatodea; family Timematidae; genus Timema; species Timema douglasi. The sequence goes on from CABEEJ010001201.1 coordinate 149,366, forward strand.
TAACTAGATTTACAAAATACGTGATATAGGCCTTGATATGGATTCAGTCGGAAATTTGAGATTCCAATAAAGGTTATATGGTTAAGTGGATTTTGGGGGAGGGCGTAGAGAAAATTTCGGGGGAGATTTGCGTTATTGTGCTTGAGAGGGATTGACACCCCTGCTCTATAAAGCTCCCTGAAGGGTAGCAGGAGAGCAAATTCCATCATGTACCGACCAATTGGTCGCACCATGATGTTGACTGAACTGTAGGGGCGGTTGCCTCATTTCGCCCAGGTTATTGAAACAAAGGAACCAAACATAGCTTAATTAGTATGGGAGTTGAAAACTGCAAGCCGGATGTGTGTTTTTAGAGTTACGTGCGGGGACACAGCTCTATGGTCGAGAGCCTCCTGCTGACCACTGTCTGCACGCCTCGCTTTTGGATGTCGGAGGCACCCCTCAGGGTCAATGATGTAGTTCCCAATAATATTTAATATGCCCTACACCCTCAAATCTTGCCTGTTCCATGTAGTGGCTCGATTTTTAGCTGATGCCGTGGAGTTTTTTAAAAATATTATCATTAAAATCAATTAAAAAGTTTATATAAAGCTATAACCTCAAAAAGAATTGTGACCCAACCCAAGACATACCTCGACCACACATGGGGAAGTGACCCCTAGGTTCAAAACCACTGTTCTTTTTATCTTATTGACAGTGCAGTTTAAGGTAATACTATCATTAGCCCCAATTATATGTCACCACATAAATGTTCTAATTAAATAATCTATTAGAAATTTGCTCCTCCACAAAAACTAGTTAAACAAATTAAAGTGTCTCTTTTTGATTTTATAATCCATAAAATAAAGTAAATGGTCAAAGATCATTTATCGTCTCATAGGGTTTACTAAAATATTTAAAAAAAATTATAACTGAGTGCTGAGTGATTAAAACTATATCTAAAAGTGTCACATTATAAAATATTAAGATATTTTAAAATCAAGAACTATTGTTTTGATTGTTTCAATTTAATAAATCCCTTGAAACAAATTTAGTACAAAATAAATAGGCTTTAATAAGTACACACACGTTTATACTGGGTATATCATATAATTATATTGATAGTTAATAGAATACAGACAGATTATGTACATAAAAAGAGTGATATCTCATACACTCGATATAAAAACACAACATACTTTCAAAACACTACCCTGTATTGGAAACATAGATTTTTACCCCTTCTTTGTTTAAAAAATTTAGATCTACTTTTTTTTGTCAACCCTCTTTTTTTTTCTTTGATATGTTAATGAAACAAACATACATATAAATACAAGTACCCTGTAAACATCAATGAAAACAAATTCCAAATAGAAATAAATTCATTGCATTTGGTTACACCTTAAACTAAACTAAGCTAAACAAAGAAAAACATAAATATACATATTTATATATTTCATTTATATATTTACAAAGTGTCAATTTCTGTACAACATTTTTTAGTGGGTTGGGGGTTGGTTTGTGTACTTTAATATAAAAATACATAAGATATGACTAGCATGCACAAACAGGGCAACTTTTTTTAAAAATTTTGTCATCCTAAGTGAAGGTAAGTATAATTTACTCTAAATAATAAATCAATAAAATTAATAAAGTCTTTAAATGTAAATAACAATACAAAGTTAGACAAATTTCAACTCAACAATAACAAAAAACATAGCTGCAAATTATGTAATTAATAAATTACTAAAATGTTTGTTTTTTGGGAACATGCACTTTACTTATATAATCTGTATCATAATAAAGAACGGCAGTTTTAATTTTAATTACCAAAACATAAAGTGAGAGTGTAGGAGACGCGATAAAAGGGCATTGTTTTTGCAGATTTCATAGCAAACAATCTTTTTAGTCAAAATAAATCAAATATTGCTCCAATAGAAACACAAAGTTTAATTTTCTTCAAATAGTAATCTCAACATTGTTGAATAGTAACTTATCATATTAATGTTAGCATTTGATGAGATTTTTAAAATGAAAAGTATTATCATTAAATACTAGGACACCCTTGAGAGATATTCAAGAACTGTTGAGGTTACTTTGTGTTAAAAAATAAACTTTATGTTCCTATGTTTCTTCTGGAGCAATATTTGATTTATTTTGTTGATAAAAAATACTGCCCTTAACTCACAATTCATACCATCCCACCATAAATCAGGAATATTGTATTTTATTTCTAGAATACTTCTGACAAGCTATTGTTGAATTAATTAGTATTATCACCCACTTCGGTGGCCGAATGGTTTAAGGCGCAGCTCTCGCAGTAGATTAGACTATCGATAGCGGGGCGATTCAAGTTCAAATCTCGGTCGGGCTACTGAGGGTGGTTTTTCCTAGATGGTTTTTCACTATCCCTCTATGAAAATGATTGCACAGTTCCTCAACCCTAAAACTATTAGCGTAGTTAGTGCACAAGCTATAATCCGAACAGGTAGGTAAACACGGTATTAAAAAATAGTAATTAGTTTCATGGATGGTTCAAGTGTAATTTTACTAATATAGAAATAGATGACGTACAATATTTGATTTATTTTCAGTTGTATTAATCCAAATTTTCCCAGATGAATCGTTGCACAGTCATATATTAAATAATAACGTCTTGTCATAATATGGTGAATCATGTCGTGTCGTTTTTGTTCGCTTAGCACCGCGTCTCACTACCCGTTACTTTTATACGCATAATATCTACTAATTATACTGATGCGTTAGGGATGAGGAAGGTTGGATAGGCAATAAGTATACCAACATTTGCGTGGAGGCAGAGTGGGAAACAATTGAAGGAAAACCACTCCCAACACATCTGCCCGGGATTCTAACCCCACTCTCTCGTCATTATAAATTCGATCTTTAGCGAGGGTGACGCCTTCCTTAGACCATTCGACCACCGAAGCAGGTTCATCTAATGTTTAAACAGAATTATTTTGGATGGCTTTAAATCCATTCACGCTACTCATCCTAGAATCTTATTTGCTATTGGAAAATCTGGGATTGTAAACTTTAATAATTATTATTATTTTTAGCACCACGTCTTACTACCCGTTCGGCTAAGCTTAAGTACCAATTACGCCAACTACGTCACCGAGGCGCGTGATTGTAAGCTTTAATTGTGAGAATAGATTTGGTACAAACTCAAAACAAATATTGTAATAAGGTAAAAAATAAAATGCATAGCCTATGTGGTCACGTGGAATAAATGTCAGACTCATCTAATCTGGTTTGTACGTTGGGGTTCAAATTCTAGGTGACTTTGCTTACTTAAAGAGTGATTTTCCCTAGATGGCTTCCCACGTTATGTCCTGCACGCGATTGCGGGTACAATTCTTTTAGATTACATTGTTCTTACCCCGTTATTGTAGTTAAGTGAGAATAACTCGGATGGTTAATAAGATGCAGGGGGGCGGGGGTAATTAAAACACTTTAAAAATAGTAACAAGCAATGTTCTAATTATGATTAATGTAAATTAACCAATTAATAATTCTGTAATTTGCCATTTTTACTTAAATGACACGAAAATCGCATGAAAAAATCGTTCAAATCAAATTACTACTCATTCTTACTGAGAATTACAAGGAAGGATAGTATGGACCCTTAAAGAAAAAGACACAGCCAATATCTCTGAAAAGGTGAATGTTAAATTAATTAGTAGTCACTCGACTGAAATGAACCATTCTCATTATTTCCTTTGATTGCCGTCCGGAACTTTCTGAATGACTTTAATTAATTTTCCTCTGGGGTGAAAAAAAAAAGTTTATGTTTCATGTTAAAGTAAAGGGTCGGGTTGACGAATGAAGAGTTTCTGATTCTTGTTCAAGGTATTTGTTGAATCTATTGAGCCGTGGGCATAGCCAGGAATTTATTTTCGAAGCGCGAGATGAAATCAAATTTCGGCAAAGATATACTGTATAAATGTCTAGGTTTAGATTAAGCCTATATAGTACATAATAATGAATTTAAAATTTTATGTTTGATCTCATGTGGAACATATTTTTTTACATTTAAAATAATATTTTTTTTAAATACACAAAAATTTATATTTTTTAGAATGACTAAAACAAAATTATATGAAATTTGTTGAAATGTAGGCCTACCATAATGTTAGCCAATCTACAAAAAAAAGAAAAGAGAAAAACCCAACAAAACATATCAGTTCGTTAAAATATACCAAATTCTGTTAAAATTACTGAATTTATTACAAATATACAAAATTAATGTGCCCACTGCACGAGCTACTGACGATTTAACAGACAAATCCAACACGCGCCTAGTTTATATGATTATTTTCAATTTAATATTTTATTTAAGAGTTATAGAATGGGAATTTTGTGGTAGTGGTGGAGAGGGGGGAAGGGGAATATATATCCTGAACAGAAATTGTGTCTGTCGGAGACAAGCTTAATTCTTACTTATACATAAGTGGGGTGAAAATAACAGCTATAATGTTATCCCACCCACCTTCTCGTGGTAAGTCAGATTAAACACCCACCAAGTGAAAGAAAATAACAGCTAGCATGTTATTCCACCCACCTTCTCGTGGTATGTCAGATGAAATGGCCACCACATGATATAGAATAACAGCTAGAATGTTATTCCACCCAC